>CM076578.1:1765257142-1765525458 GCA_034641835.2 Pinus albicaulis
TTGAAGCAAAACCTGTTGGAAATTTAATTCTTCTAACGGCCTCTTTTACATCATTGCTTCATTGTTCTGTTTTTTTTTTTCTAAATAATACTAATTCTATTTATAAAACATACTGATACAAAACTGCCACAGTCTCAGCTATGGGAGCCTGAAGACTGGGCTTGATGTCCATGCTTAACAAAAATAACGAACTGCCCTGAGTGGGAAACCAGTTCTTTTAGAGAGATTTTCGCCGCCCTTGAGAGGGAAACCAGCTCATTGTTCATTGTGTATAACATATCAAAACAAACTACACTATAGTAGCAAACAACTGTTGCTGCTGAAGAAAAACAAAGAAAATCAGAAATTCTCCCAAAACGATTGAGCGAATGTACCATGTTGGACCAAGGCAAGCTAGAGTTACTGCTCATGAGCTGGAGAAGGCGGCTCCTCCACAATGCGGCACCAGTACTCGTCCTTGGGAGCTTCAACGTCTTCCTTTGGTTCGTTGTCCCTGTTGGTGATGTCCACGTCCACCTACGTGAGATCTACGTGAGATCTACGTGTCATTCTTCGTGGTTTTAATCCAATTTCTTCTTTACCATTGAAAATATGTTTTTCAGTAGTACGATACTTATGGTTCCTAGAGAGGAAGTGCCTAAACTCATCAAACACCATCTTTCTTAAGTCTGGCGAATGACGATACTTCATCTTAGGGCCACAAACTGGACATGCAAATCTACCCTTTGTTTGAAGACCTGCAATAAATGGATCAATAACAATTAATATACCATGAGATCATTTTTAAAACATGCAATATGGTATATATAATTTAGATAATTATGTATTATATTAAAGTGCAATGAAATATTACATACCACAAACATGTGTTAGTCCTGGGGCATCATGAATTGTCCATATAAGAATTCCACGACATTGAAATCTCTTCTGCTTGATTGGTTTAGTGATGTCATACATAGTGATGCCATGCCATAACTGTATTAGCTCATCGATAAGAGGCTCAATATATACATTCATATCTTTGACCTAGTACTTACCTAATTGTTCAAAATTATGGTACATAATAATTACTACCATGATATATGTATATATAAGTAAGTAAATAAATAAAATATATATTTATGCAAACAACGAGAGAAATGAAAATGTTACATTCAAAAAAATAATGTATCAAATACCTGGAATAATCATAGTCAACATTATGTGCTCCCTCTTTATTGACATCCAAGGAGGAATGTTATTGTTGATAACGAAAATAGGCCACACTGAGTAAGTAGATCTAAGCTCTTCGAATGGATTAGCACCATCAGCTGCCAATGAAAGCCTGACATTACGAGGTTCATTTTTAAAATCTACATATTTTTCCTCGATTTCTCTAAATGCAGAACCATCTGCAAGCATTCAAAGAACGCCATCTCCACTTCTATTCTTTGAATGGTAATCCATAAACTGTGTTATGTTGTTACACCTGAACATTCGCTGCAAACGTGGAATTATGGGAATATGACGAAGAACCTTTTGAGGAACCTTTTTGGTTAGTTGATCTGTTCGATATCTACTGGAACCACATTTCGGACATTCTGTTTTCAACGCATGTTCTCCATAATATATAATATGATATTTAGGACATGCATATATAGTGTTATATTCCATTCCAAAGTGTTTCATAATAGCACGTAGATCTCGATATGTTCGAGGTAAAGTATTTGGCGATGGTAACAAATATTCACCCAACAATCTACAACAGAAACAAAAAGTAGTGTCTTGTAAAGATTATTAATCATATATATATATATATATCATAGTTATTAAAACCGAAACTGGTGACCGGACCGGTGGAGCTAATGAACCGGGTTTTGAACCGGAACCGGTCTAACTGGTAGCAGTCAGATCTCAATGAACCGGTTTAAAAAAAAATACATTAAATAAATATTTTTTAATATAAAAAAATAAAAATAAAAAAAAAATAAAAAAAAATAAAAAAATAAATAAAAAAATAAATAAATAAATAAATAAATAAATAAAAATAAAAAAATAAAATAAAATAAATAAATAAATATTTTTAAGATTTGCAACCATGATTCCAAGCCAATAGAGACAAAATATGAAAATTTTGCTCATTTATATACCATGCAAAGGTGAATATATCAAAATGGCACCAAATGCAATACATATCATCGAAAAATACATAAGCAAACTTGTTGAAGTAATGTATCAGGTTTCTCTTATATTATTCACTGTGTTTTATTGCTGAGTTAATATTATAATATACAATCTGTCCTGCTCATATCTGTTGTCAATTCATTGTATCAACCTTAAAGACAATTCTGGGTTCAATATATATATATATTTCAGACTAGAATTTTGAAGATCTTGTATTCTTAATTATCTATGTTTTCTTGGCAATAAATTTCTAGAAAAACATCTACAACACTTAGAGGTATTGAATTAGTTTATGAAACCCAGTATTAGTGCTATTTGTAACAAGTTGAGAGAGCATTACAACTTCAGCAGTCTGCTCACAATGTGTTTGACGAAATTTATCACTGAAAAGATTCATTAAAACCCAGAAAACTCAGTGGCCAGTTTAGTGCATTTCCAAGCCGGAATTTTCTAGTGGTCAATTTATTATTGCCAGTCACATTTTCATTAGGTTGTATGTTGTTTTCCCTTGAGTGGCATCAGACCATTTGCATCAGTCTTGATGCCATGATCAAATTGCTTGTATGTTGTGTGAAAGGTTTTGTATTTATGCTGCTGCTATGTGTGAGCAGAGAGAGAGGGTCTGATAGTTCCTAGCTGAGTGTGAAATAAGGTTGCTGCTGATTGTTTTGAGAACAGAAATTGTCATCAAGTACACTTGATGAGTTGCATGCTGCCAGGGATTTTATGCTAGCCAGCCTTGTATTTATCAGTCATCATGTGTATTGTTGCTGCTATAAGGTGTTGAGTATGAATTATTAGACAAGTTTGTTGCTAGTATAATAGAGGAATTTGCAGCTCATGGAGGAGACACTGAGGAATTTGCAACTCATGGAGGAGCACCTAACCGGCTGGTTAAGTATGGAACCAGCCGGTTTATGCATAAACCGACCGGTTAGGTCCGTTTAACCAGCCAAAACAGGTGAGAATAGGCTATTGACTGGGTTGCAAGGCCGGTTCCAACCGGCAGCCCTCCTGACCAGCCGGTTTGACCGGTTACCGGTTCAAACCGGTCGGTTTTGATATATATATATAGATAAGTTATTATTTTACACATTTATTACAACTAAAAAAGGGAAAATAATCAAAATTTACATATATGTGATCATATATACATATTGCATACCTTAGGAGTTGTGTCATACATCTGTTCTACAAATTATTCATAACCTTTAAGTTCACCAACAAAAATGTAGCAGAGAGAAGAGTTGCATTTGAGTGTTCAAAAAGTCGTTCACTTGACCTTTCAATTAGAGGTTCATCATAAATACCATCACTGCTATCTCCACCATCATCATCTGACTCACCATACAAGTCTTGGAGCATTTGATTTTTCCCATCATTAATGTGAACTGTCTCATTACTGTCATCATGATCTACCTCCATGGGATCATTAAAATTACCTTCATCATTCGCTTCATGTTCTTCACCTTGTACAACATCATTTCCAATACTAATATTTGCTACAATGTTCTCTTGTACTGGTGCAACATCATCTAATCTACTACTATTTAGCTGTGGAAGCTGGTTGATCATTTGCAAAAAGTTGGGGGGCAACTGTGCCTTTATGAAAATTACAAACATTAATAGTTAAACATTAGTGCGCATATATAAAAAATATTAAAATAATATAAAATTTTACGATATAATCAAAATGAAGATAGATAATTAATTACCACGGGAAGATAGTCATTCGATCCACCATCAATGTGCCCATATTTCCTACAATGCATTGTTGTTGTTGCTATTAAAAATCTAACATTATTTCTCATACAACATTTTTTACAAGGGCAATAAACTCTACCATCACCCCTTTCACCCTTCTGAATTTTTTTTCCAACTCTAGTGTTTTATTCCATTGATGCAAATTATCCTATAAAGAAAATAATAAATCTCTCTCAATGGTGTAGAAAACCCAAGACTTGTTGAACTCAATGGGAGCTTAATATATAAACAAAAAGAAAATAAAAGTGGGCATTTTACAAATTGTGAGATTTTTACAAAATGTGGGCTTTTTACAAAATTGTGGGTTTTTTACAAAATTGTGGGTTTTTTACAAATTGTTTATATTTTTAATAAAATGTGGGCTTTTTAAAAATTGTGGGCTTTTTTTATTCTTAATGCATTTTCTGTAGAATACTAAATAGATTTGTCCAAAATTTGAGATGCAAACTGTAGTCTCTACTACGTTTGGAAAATTGGAGGTTTATAAAAGATAAACTGCGAACAGAATTGTACCACTATGATAAGAAGCTGTCAGAAGCATTCCTTCTGCTTCAGAAACGTGGAACTACCTTAATAATTCTTATGGTTGATATAAATATTAGAGCATGGGAGTTAAATGTAGTAGTTATGCTAAAATACTGAATAACAGCTTGAGAGTGCTCTTCAGATACTGTACGAATGCACCAAATTAAATCTATACCATTACTAAAGATAAATGGAAAAAAATAGTCAATTTTTATATCGTGAAGTTATGTCTTTCTCGGTAGCAAACTGGGGATAGGATGGAAAATATGAGAGAACTAAGTTCCAAGGACTAAAAAACCAAGGCCAACATAGTTCTTCCTTGAATCAGAGACAAAACAAAGCTGCCCAAAAAAGTGTTTGAGAGCACCCATTGAAGCTCCTATATATAGCAGAGTCAACATTTTCCTATTGAACAAGTTTGTATAGTCAAAGCCACGGCAAGATCAGATAGCCACGATCCTAAATGAGAACCAGAGCCAAAGCTAAGACAGATCCACGTTTAGCAGAACAAGACAGCCATAGCAAAGGATTTGACCATAGAACCAGATCATGAGAGATAGCAAGATTCTTGCTTCCACTGTGGAAATGTAGAAATTGTACAAGGGCTTTGCTTCCAGTAGATTTCATTGTGACATTAATTGCTATGGTGTTGTAAGCGCTCATTAGTAGAATCTTAAAGCCATTCTGGAATTATTTTAACCTAGAGAGGGTTTTCTATGGTTATAAATTTTCATGTTCAAATTCCATTGTGGATTGGTTGTGTTTGATATTATGTTTTTACTGTCTGCAGTTGAATTTTCGCACAGAAAATTATCAGTCTAAAGCGAAGCAATTTTGAGATGTTTCTTTTGCTTCCTATTGTGAAGTATTTCGCTCAGAACTCTACTCGTTTTAACAGCGGTCTTGGGCATAGAACAGGGGACTTGGGTTTTTTGGAATCAAACTTCAGGTTAAAATGCTCATCTGAAGAATGGCCCAGTGAGCCTTAGCATGGATTTGGGAGTACCAATTTGAATTGCAGGTAGGGCATTGTACAATAGACCAGTTAGATTTCTGGACCCTAATACAAAAGTTTCTTCTTCTTTCAAAATGTGTTTCTCGTTTTCTGTAACCAATGTGGGTCCTGTTCTTATTTCAATTGGGGATGGATTAGCATTTTTTATTGCTCCAAATGATCACACTTTGGGTAGCCCTGGAGGCTATTTTGGGGTGATGAGTCCAATAGGTCTCAATGAACTGTTGCCCTCGCCGGGGAATACTATTGCAGTGGAATTTGATACTATTTTGGATGTTGAATTCCATGATCCTAATGGAAACCATTACCTTCAGCTCCAGTACCTGTTCACAAAAGAGGGTGCCATAGTCATTCATGCGTGCAGAGAGGGTGAATTGTAGGCATTGCAACAGGAGGTGTTTTTGTTGCATTGGCAACTAGATTGTTTGTCTGGTTCTGTTACAAGTGCAGAGTATTGAAAAGGACAGACAAATTTAGCTCAGATATTGTGAAATTGCCTTGGAAATTCACCTACAAAGAGCTCAGCAATGCTACTAAAGACTTTTTTTTAATGTGATTGATAATAGATAATTGAAGCAAGGGTAATCCCCTTGTGAAACCCAAATTTCTGAGCATTTTCTAAAACTTGATGACAGAGTCATTGTAATGAACAAGCGCCTAGGTCCATATTACATCCAAATCTACCAAGCACCAAGATCTATAAAAAAAATCCACAGTATCTGCGAACTAAGAAGAAGAGGCAGAAAATGTATTATGCTTACCTGTTCGAATAGTGGTTGGGGTTTACCACGGAAAAAATTTGACAGAGCCCATGTAGCATTTCTTATCATTGAAATTCTGGCAGTATCATTCAACTGGGCAAGCACCTGCCTCAGAGCTCCATGACTGAGGGCAAGATCCCTAAATGTTGTAGAGTTTCCAGCAATATTTCCCAAAGCCCAAATAGCCTTACACGAACACCAGTTGAACTCAAAGTTGGGTACTAGTTTTTTAAATCAAATTCCAAAATTACAGACATATAAAGATAGTTAGGAAGAATAATTTTATGCCTCTAAAATAAACGTGCTACCTGTTCTCGAAAATTATCATTCCCAGAGGTAAGAAGTTCCACAAATATAGGTAGTGCCCCATAATCAATCACAACCTTTGTATTCTCAAAGGTTCCTGAGACTATATTAGTCAAAGACAAAGCTGCTTCAAACTGCATTATCAATCACAAGGTATCACCATCAAAGCTATAATTTTAAGATAAAAATTTATCTACCATTGAAACTATAATTTTAAAATAGATACACCTAGTCATATAGACAGCTAGTGAGAATAGAGGTTAGGAAACTATAATCAGAATTACTACAAGATATCACTCACAGTGCAGTTGATTGTTCATTGTCTGTTGTAACTATAATTTTAAAGAAGACACACTTAGTGATATAGACACCACCAAGTGAGAGCAGAGGTTATGAAATTATAATGAGAATTATTTCAAGATATCATATTACACATAGTACAGTTAATTGTTTATTGTTTGGTGTAATAATTGTTTATTATTTATAAACACAATCAAACATATTATGAGGGACGGTGATGAAATTGACAACGTTCTCATAACAAACCATAACGGGCACATCCCCTGGCAAGATAAACTCTGAATAATAAAGAAAGCAAAACAAAATGATTACTTACAGGATCATAGGCTTCCTGAAGAACAAGATCCAGAGCATCATCTGTAACCCCTAAAGCAACACCTCTCTCTGCAAGACGAATCGCTACATCTTTCATATGTAGTCTAGAAAATTTTCTGAGCTCATCACGAGAAAGAGGATCAAATAAAACTATCTCATCAAGTCTATTCAATAGATCTGGCCTGAAATGTCTACTAACCTGCAAAAATATTCAAAGGCATGTCAAAGCACTGCAGCCAACTTCGTGATAAAATTGTATGAAAAATATGCATACACAGAGTCCAGAAGAATGAAACGGCAGGTGTATTGGCAGTTGTCGAAATGCAGTAACTAAAACGGCAGGTGTATTGGCAGTTGTGGAAATGCACCTACTAAAACGGCAAGTCTTTCGACGGTTGCAGGTGTGTGGATTGTTGCTGGTATTTTTAGACCGATTCCATGGAAATATACCAGAAACCAGTGGTATGTCAAACCTAGAAGGTAACCCGAGAGACTGTGACCATCAGATTAAACAAGTAACAAGTGTCGTGCCTAGATAAGAAGTGTTGCCGAAAAAAAAATTGATCTCTTTCATAACAGAAGGCCTATCGGCATAAATATCTAGGACATGTGGCACTCCATGATAAAGACACATGGTGTGTGGATTTGAGTTTTTCAGGTGGTAAAGTGGGCCGAAAATAGGTGAAATGTGGCACCACTCAGAGATTGACATGTGCCAATTGGTACAAGTGGTAGACAATTGGCATGCTCAAACAACGAGGTGATGCGGGAATGACATGAGGGAGAAAATATCAGAAAAGCCCCAAATCTGGAGAACTAAAGCTCATCACCAACCTGAGATTGACAACTTTACATGATGTAACCTATGAAATCGTAAATGGAGAAATCATAGTAACAATAAAGTAACCTATGTAACAATAAAGTCGGATTCATCTGGGAGTGGTAATGGGATAAATCATAGTGAACAACAGGAAACATGCAGAGTTGCTTACAATCAAATAGATGAAAAAACACATACAAAAAACCTAGATAATAATCATGAACAAGCTTAATATTGAATTATGAACTGTAAAGGAACTTACAAAATGTGACATTACGAACCTGGTCAAGCGCACAAGCAAAAATATCTTGGACATGACCCTGGTTGACAAGTTGTATTGCTCATGATGTAAGAGGATTTGTACCTGCACTGCCAAGTCAATCAAAATCCATCATTATCTATACAATAAATACAAGTAATTGATGTAGTATTTTTTAATCTAAGATGCATTCTTATGGTAATGTTAGAACATTTGTTTAAAATGTCAAAAAATACCTGAATAAGCTCCTCTTCGTTTCAAGAACAATTTATTGGAGTCGCATGAACTTGGAACAAGCCTCCCACGATCTGAAAGAGTAGCAACTAAGTCAACAATGACTTTTTTGTTGCTACGTTGGATCGAGAGAGGTTTGCTCCAAGATTAAATCGCTCCAATAAATTATTCTCTACTAAACAGGGCCAACCACGTGAAGGTGGAAGCTCTTATGGCCCCTCCCCCCTCACATCACTCTCAATTCCCCAATACCCAATCTATATTTCATTTTTTACTTTCATGAGCATAAAAAAAAAAATTCAATAACTAATAAAAAAACAATTCAACAAAAAGTACACAAGGAAACATTGAAATTAATGCTTGACATAAAAATAGTATGATAAATGAGTTTTTTATATAACGCAAAAAATGTTCCAAGTATGGTAATGTTTGTCTTATAATAATACAATATTTTACATTATCAAATTTTCTTTTTCTTCTTCATATTTATAAAGCTCCTAATTACATCATCAATATCATCGTGCTCTGCTCCTATTTCGTGCCTTTCGACCTGCACTGCTGACCTAGTTGCGTAGTCACGATGTCTGGTCTCATCCAGTGACGGGGCATCGCCTACAAAAACAGATAATATTAAATTTTAATTGTCATTTTTTAAATATCATTGAACTAGTTCGGTAATATTAATAAAAAAAATTTCAATGAGATTATTTACCTGGTGCACTAGTTGTCGTCATTGGGACTGTCGCCCTATCTTCCTCTCTGGTGGTAAGATCCTCAAGGGAAACATTCTCTGTCATTTAAACAAAAAAAATTATAAGGACAACCATCAAGGTATAATTAGAAAAAATTATAAGTGGAAATTAATTACCGTCACGGCCCTCACTAATAGTAGCATTGTCGTCCTGGTCCCCACTACAATGATCAGGTTGCACGTGAGGAACATCTACATCTGGATCTACAACTGGGTTATTTGCCTCGTCGATAGTGCTACTCCCATGATTTAAACAAAGTTGTTAAACATTAAATTTATGGACGAAAACAAACATATTGAAAGGTTAATGTTTTACCTTATCAGGCATTCTGGATCTTGGGACCTGCCCCAAGCTTCTGCGACGTTCAACTACGACTTGATAGTCGAAATGGAAAGCGATATTTTTATCTTCCTTTGTAGTTTTTGTTCCGAATTCATCACCCTAAATTACATATGATTGTGTATTTTTAATCATATTTTATAGGATTACAAAAATGTTGGAAGGTGATACAATTAATTATAAGATGTTTATCTACTTAATTACAATTCTTGCAGCTAATTTCAAGTAGCCGCCTTGGCCTAGCTTGTGATGGCCCTTTTTTTCAATCCTAGCTTTGGTTGCCTTCGAGGTGTTAGGAAACCTATCATCAAAATATTGAAGTCAGATATGACGTAGCACACTTTTATTTTAGACATAGAGAAAATTAAAGCTATTGAATTAAAGTTGTAATTTACCTTGCGGGTCCAGTTGGCATTTTTCCTTCTTTCTTTGCCATTTTCTCTTTCCTGTCATGGATGAGTGCTCTCCACTCACTCTCTAGGACTGTGAGAGGACACTCGTATCTAGGGTTAAATTGCAATTGCATCCTATAGGTGTCCCTGGTATATTTCAAATATTTTCTGGCTACCCGAGCCACCATTGTTCTGTCAAATGTGTCGACCCCAAAAAGGGCTTCTAGATAATCTAGAAGTTATTTTTTCAGGTTGGAATTCTGGGAATTCAACCTTGTGCATATGGTTGGGCCAAAAATTACCAATTCATGGCTCTCCAAAAACTTTTAGAACTCATTGTTTCCTACACAGAAAAAAAAAGATAGTATCATTAATTTAAAAATAAAAATCATGATAAATATGTTTTAGATAGAGTACATGAAATAGTTAAAATATTAAAATTTACCTGGGAGTTGTACGTGATTTATAGGGACACCTTCATCGTTCAACAATAACGTGCCATTAATGGTCCCTGTGGAGCTGACACGTGTATCTCCAGGAAACGCAATAATGTAGGTTTCCATATCAGCCTCATCACTGCCAACACGTTCAGCGGTTGGCTGGGTGTCTGCTTGGGCAGGGTGTGTTTCTTGGCTGCCACCTAAAGGAGTAGAAGGTGTATGAGAGGGTTTCTAGGCAATCTCTTGCCCTTGTGTCCCGCTACCACCAACACCAGGTTCAGCAAGTGTCAGAAAACGCTACATACAAAAGAACTTTTTGCTAGTTTAGTCAATGTAAAAATTAAAAATAAAACTATCACAATTCATCTCATGTAGAACAAAAAAAATATCCTTTTGACTTTTTATTATTACCTGATATGTTTCTAGCTGGGTCATAAGTTGTTTTATCCTCTCTTCTGTTTCAGGTGTTTGAGGCGCGTCTATCAAAGTATCAAATTCTGACCTTGCATTTCGTGCCTTTTTTCGCAACAAGAGCACTGGAGATAGGGATGAAGAAAGCTCTTCCTCATAGAGGGAATCATCAGGCGTACCATGGCTAGGTGTCTGCATATTTGAACAAAATTAATATTATTTCAATTATGTAAATAACTAAAATACCCGAAGATAGAGCAATGCTGGCACTTTACATGTTCTTCCGCTGGCCTCTTTCCGCGATCATCCCGTCTCTGGGTTGTTCCTGCACTGCTCTCATCAGTCTGCCACATTGCAATAAAATTATAAATTTAAAAACTTGAAAACAATATCTAACTTGAAAACACAAAATGAAAACTGAAATAATTTCTAATAAGACACCGGAAGACAGAGTTAGAGTTTCAAATATGCCTTGCATTGAATTCAGTCCTGGAAACATGTCATTGCACATTAAGGCACCCAAACAAGAGACGAGTTGAAAATGAGACTAAACTGGGTTATTTGTAGTGAAATTTTAAAATCTCAAAAGGTATATTAATTATCGAAACAAATCAGCTTCATAATTTCAGTATTATTGAGTCTGCAGTGTATAAATCACAAAAAAATTGAAACAAAACACTAGAAAAGCAACAGATTGAAATGTGTATATACTCCAACAGAACTCACATTAATAGGCTCTCATTATGGAGCACAAGACCACCTCTGTGTAAGATGATGGCAAGGCCTAAGGAAGCTTTAATATTGGAAAAAATAGTCTGGTGGCTAAAGATATACACTGCCTATTCCATGCCTCTTTAGATTCTTGCTACCAAAGCACACCTTGAGCAATGAGAACACTATTTTTAAGAGTGATTCTGGTTGGGTGATTTTCTTACTAGGTTCGTGCAGCACAGACATGTATGCCCCGCTTATCAAGATGGTGGGAAAAAGGAGTGACATCAAATATGGTAGAAGTTCATTCAGCCCAGGAATTGATTGATTCTCTTCTAATTGCTGGAGACAAGCTTGTTGTTTTAGATTTCTATGCTCCTGGTTGTGGTGCCTGCAGATCTTTCCATCCTAAGGTATGTTAGAGGATTGAATCATTGACCAGTTTGTAATATTTTTATATCAAAACGTTAATTTTTGAACTATTTTAGCTGTTCCTGGTGAAACATGCCTTTTGATGTATTCCATTCAAACAACTTTCGAATGGGTTTCTCCTCTCTTTCCTGGAGATAATGTTCTCTGAAATATATTGTTTGAGCTGACAAATTCTACATCTCCTTAATCGGCCCCATGTTCTCACCATGGCTGTGTTCCTTTCAGTTTTTCTTTTATGGTCTCTTATGGTTTTTCTTAGGGGGTCTGAGAGACTTGGGGTACTCATTCGATCGTCCTCTTATTCTATTAAAAGAGTCTCTGCATCTATCCAGCTGTGAGCCGACTTCGCACTGCAAACCTTCTTAAAGAGTGTGTTTGCCTCACAAATTGTGAACCCTGTAGATATGAGTTATGGAAATTTTCCGGAAATCTCTAAACAGGTCCCTGATCCTTTGGTTCCAATTGGAAAGGGCCAGATTGCATATTTGATGAGAAACTAGATTATCCTTGTAAGTAGATTGATTCTCCTTTTAACAGTGTGATAACCACTAGGCACACTGATCGTATAGATATCTTCTTGTTACAAATGTTTACCATGAGTTTGATGATGAACTTATATGGTATCGCTCACTCAATGTTGCAATATAACTAAATTTAGTTGGCCCAAACAAAAATGCTGGATCTATTTCATCATAACAACTATAATTCTACATTGTACAGTTACATGATTCTTACCTAACATTTGCTTTGCTAAGCTTCAGGTCATGCTTTCTTTGGCAGTCACAAAAATACTTGTATTTAATAAATTTTTTGCAACATGAATTTTGAGTTCGTACTCAATGGTGCTAACCATTATCATTGCAAATAAATATTACAGTAGTTCTGTCACTCTTGTCTTTATGCTCATATGTATGAGATGACATGGGTATATTACCTTGCTTTTTCTCTGATGGAATTTGTATGCTGGGTGTAGATATTCCCTGCATAGAGATGTTTGGCACATTTTCATTAGCAATGGGAGACACAGTATGTGCAATTTATTTACTTGAGCTATTGGTATTAGATTTGGAACTAAATATTCAGAAAATAATGACTCCAAATGTGATTTTATAGGTTGGAATGGAATACTGGGCTCGCTGGGCTCACCGAGCTCTCTGGCATGCTTCGCTGTGGCATATGCATGAGGTATAACTACAGTTTACAAAAAGGTGGACCAAGAATTACTTTAAAAAAAAACAATCTAGCTGTAATATAGCAGATATGTTTTGCACTATGCAATCCCCTTTTGTTCCATTGATTACAGGACTGTTGAGATGTTAGTTTTATATTGTAATTGACAATCCATTTTCTTTGGGCAGTCTCATCACAGGCCAAGGGTGGGACCTTTTGAGTTGAATGACGTGTTTTCCATTATCAACGTTGGTCCGGCCATTTCATTACTGGCTTATGGATTCTTTAACAAAGGCTTTGTGCCAGGCCTTTGTTTTGGTGCTGTAAGTACTGGCCTCTGTTTTGACTGTTGCTACCATTGAAATTCACAAAAGTAATAAATTGACAGTATTCTTTAAAGAATGATGTGATCACTATAAATTTAAACCAAGTTTGATTTAACAGCTATGTCAAGGTGATTTTCAATAGTAGTATGTTAGTCACTCTATTATCAACCTACCGTGCATTTTGAAAAATTCCTCAGGGGCTTGGTATCACCGTTTTTGGGATGGCATATATGTTTGTCCACGATGGTCTTGTTCATCGCCGCTTTCTTGTTGGGCCTATTTCTGATGTTCCATATCTTCCTAAGGTAGCAGCTGCACATCAGGTTTGTTCCTAATTTCCTTATCATAGCTCTATAGATCGCTTCATTTATCTGTGAGTTAGACATAGATTTCTTTCCAATAAGTAGAGGATCTCATACAGATTTGTTTAAATGCCACTGCAGCTTCATCATGTAGACAAGTTTAATGGTGTACCATATGGTATTTTCCTTGGACCAAAAGTGAGTTTGCTTCTTCCCTTATAACCGTTTGTATCTTTGTATTTCAAATTTGTTTAGAGTTATTCATGTGTGGTCTTAAGTGAAGATGTATTGATAGTTTATTGATTTTTGAGTTTCCCAAGAATTGGAAGAGGTTGGAGGCCGTGAAGAGCTAGAGAAATTGTATAATAGTAAAATAAAGGCCTACAAAAGCTTCAGTGAAGGCTCTGACTTTCCTCCTTGTGTTATTTGGCACAAATTTTCCCATTTTATATCTACGCTCATAGGCAACTCCATTTTCCTTGAGAGCTAAATTTGTACACACTATGAGAGTAATCTTTGGCATGCAAATTAGTATTTGAGACAAGAGTCTTAAAAAAATAGGGGATTTTATGTTGTCAAATGGGATCCTTAACATAAGGGTAGGTTAGAGCAATCCTAATCATCTAGCTCATGCAGATGAGAAAAATACCCTACATGTACACTACATTAAATATATTTTTTAGCAGATCACATAATGGTCCAGTCCCTGTTTGCAGGGTTTGTAAACTTTGGTTGAACAAGCAATAACCAGTTCTGAAATAATGCCAATGTATTACTAATGAGTATTTTGTTGTAAAGAACCTTTTTAAAATTAAATCACACGTCAGAAGAAAACGTTGCAGCCAGTTTGGAAAGGACTTTTGGCTATTTATGTATCAGAAACAAGGGTAGCAGATCAAACCATTCATTATGCTTGGTTTTTGAAACTAGCAATAAGTTCAGAAATTATATTCATCATGAAATCAAGTCATTGATATTGAAGATGACAGACGAGAATTAGATTGATGAGATATTTATGTCCATACTCAGTTTCATGAAGAACTAAAAAATTGCTTTCATTTTGGATATTGGCATGTATGATTCACATGTTAGAATTTTTACCCCAAAATTTCGAAAAGGTGCTTTTGAGGGACCATAGATGATCTTGGACAGATGGTACTATAGTTTTCTCTTTATCTAATAGAAACTATGTTCTCCCTTTCATGTGGTTACTCCTCCTCCAAGCAACTCTTTCTTTTATGTGGTTCCCTTGCACCTCCCGGTGCAATTGCTAGTGTATGTTATACTTTGAATCTAGTACAGATTTCAGGATTTTTCATAATTGCAGACTCGAATCAGCTGGAAATTTTCAAAATTCTTATCTTGAAGACCTATACATTTGTTTTTGCAGATATTGAGACTTCACACCAAAATTGCAGACCTTAGGCTGAGCTCAATTTTGGGGTAGTTCAGAAAAATTATAAAATTTATCTCTTGCAAAATAGCGGATCTTAGTCACAACATGAAGCTGGTATTGAAGAAGTATTTGAGCAGGAAATTTGGTCTCTTATTGAGATCTTTTATTTGCAAACCTCAAACCTCAAATTGTTACAGATTTTGGGCTAGTTGTTGCATACATTACGTCAAGGAGTTTGGATTTGTGCACTGTTTGGAGATCCTCTTAATAGATCTATTTTTTTTAGTAGCCTTACCTTCAACAAGAAGAAGACCTTATTTGGAAGAAGACATTGGGCTTGGTTGAAAATAGAGTTTGGTTCTTCTTGAAGCAGACTTAAACTCATATTTATTAAAGATATTCCTTGCATTATTGCTAATCTGTGGATAAAAACATTATTAAAGGATTGCTAAAACAAAGGAGCAAGTAAACCTTGTTGAAGACCTTATTGAATATATTGTTGGAGCAACTTCTAGTAAACTTGTTGTGAAGACCTTGAGGAAATTTTTGGAGCAACATTGTTGAAGCTTATGGTATAGCATTGTTGGAGACGATCTTGAAGGGCCTTGAAGTGAAGCTTTTGGAGCAACTATTGAAAAATCCTTAGAGCATTTAAGTAAGGCAATTTCTATCTTCCATCACCTTTTTCCTTTCAATATCCTTTAAACGATTTTTTTGATATTTAATGTTTGAAATCATGTTATAATTCCTTGATTATATGTGTTTGGGGACTTTCCCTTTGAAATTACCCAAAAATACCCTGGCAATTTTATCTTCAAGATGCATGTCTGACCCTATTGTTCAATATTTTTATTGATAGTAGTAAACATAGAGAGTTAGGGGGCTCTTGACTTGGTTTGGTTGGGCCATTATATCCCTAACATCTACTAGGGAGAACCCCCCTTGAGTTGGAGGAGAGCTAGCCCGAAGTGAAAAGAGGTTGGTGAGGTGACAATGGGGCTATTAAATTACACATGGTATCACACTTTAGCTTTAGGACTTTATCTTGAGAAGTGCGAGATTTTTCTATATCAATTCTCAAATTGTTTACAACACTATTGTTAAGAACTAATAAGAAGTGATGTTGAGGGGTTTTTGGGTATAAGAAACAATACCATTTAAAAACTATGGTTCTTAGTCCTTGGCATTCCTTCACCTGGGCCTAGGGGCACACAACAATAATTTCACACTAAACCATGCAAACTTAAAAGTAACTTAACAAATCCATAAAGTAATAATAATCATAATTCCTAATTTCCTATTGTACGATATAATGCAAATTATTCAAACATGAAGCAATGAAGACATGCAATGTCTAAATTTCAAGATTGATGAACCAATACAAGAAGTTAGAAACTACAACTCTAATTCAATACTATGTGTCCTAAATCCAGGAAGGAATCTAGTTTGTAGTACAGAACATGCATCGTGTATTATCAATTCTTAATTGACAACAACTACAGGTCATCTACCTCGTCAATTCCTTCCCATTTTGTGTTTTTATGTTATATTCCTTATAAAAGTGTCAAATTTCTCTCAAAGTAAGCAACCACTAAAGAAAATAAAAATATTTGAGATATGATTGAGAAATGGTCATTTATTTCTTGAAAGGATCTTCACAATTTATTTGGTTGTTTTTCATCTCAAGAAACAAGAAATGACCTAAGAAAATATCGAAATGTAATATAAGAAACAACACGATGCAATGGCCATTTTCAAAGCCAAATGATGTCCATTGAGGACATGGCCTTTATTTGGTTCCTGTTTCATAGGAGTTTCGAGTAGAAATGGAACTTTGTTGTACCATTTCTAGTAGTAAAAAGGGAAAACCTTCTTTTTCCATGGGAAATAATTTACCTTTCCTTTTTCAAGATAATCTAAATCACAAAAAATATGAACTATACTGCACACATTCTTGGATAATGTGAAAGTGGAAAAGGAACACCCTACACAAGTGATGCACACATGTACACTTGAACACTAATATAATTTTGTAGTTGAAATGCAATGCTTATTTTCATTTAGATGTAGGGTTTTTAAAGTAGGGAGAAATAATGGCTGCCAATTTAATAAGTGTTTCTTTGGGAAAAATCTAAATCTTGTATTGGGTGATGAAGATAATAGAGGGTATTGAATCTTGATTCTTGACATTGTGTTTAACTTGAATAACTCAAATGATTATAAATATCAGTGGATGAGTTCTTTTTTCAAGTATGTCACTCAAAACTCTTATGTCAAAGCATTGTATGATGGCTAGCATTTGCTTGTTTCCCTTTCTTCAATTCAATGTAAAAATTATATTAATATATTGGAGCACGAATGATAACTACAATTGTTTGCTCTGCAGTATATCCAACCCCAAGATTATGAAAAGTTTTCTCAAGTGGAGCTATTGGTTATTGATGAAGCAGCTGCAATTCCATTGCCTATTGTAAAGGCTCTGCTCGGGCCATATTTAGTGTTTCTGTGCTCTACTGTAAATGGGTAATAATTATAAATGAGCCAACCACAATCACAAATTTTGTAACCATTCGGTTTCCATGGATAGTGATGATGATATTAACCCTATATATTAGTGACCTATATCTATATGAGAATGATCTCAACATTGAACTTGATATGGTTGTATGGATGTGACCTTTGGTATGTCATCAGAAAATCCCCAAATATCAGAAAATCCCCAAATCTAGAGAACTAAAGCTCATCACTTTCGATCTGGAGTACTACCCTTGTGATAAAGTTGATGACTTTCGATCTCCCATTCTCTACCACTTTGCACTTCACCTTCAATATAGATCAGACAAAGGGAAATTCGTTACTGGGTGTTGATATGGATGAGTTTGTCGAACTAAAATCCATAGCTTAAACTTCATGAAACTGGTGGAGTCAAATTTATGCAAGCACAAACACATCTTACACATCCTCTTTGAAACTCATCCGAAAGAACATTGGAAGACATCTAGAGAGAACCCTATAGCCTAACACAATCCAATGGAATTGACCAAAAAAACCCAAATAAAGTCAACCCTACTATAGGATGAAGGGCCTGCAGTAAGAACTTACCATTTTGCAAGAGCTGAGGGCAAATGCTATTCTGCAAGAGCTGAGGGCGAATGCTGAGGGCGAATGTTGTTCTGCAAGAGCTGAGGGTGAATGTTGTTCTGCAAGAGTTGAGGGTGAATGCTAAGGGCGAATGTTGTTCTGCAAGAGCTGAGGGCGAATGTTGTTCTGCAAGAGCTGAGGGAAAATGCGCACGTGATATCAGACGTTAATGTAGTTTTTAATAAAATCATTTTTATATAGCGCGCATTTTATTTTTGCATTTCAAATCATTTTTATATACATTTGATTTTTGCATTTCTAATACAAGTGACAAACAAATTTCTACAAGAGGTTGAAATTTTTACTAGAATAGCCATGAAAGACTAATTAAAATGGCTTAAAATGCAAGTGGATCTTCAAAATAAATGTAATTGAAGGTTCTCCCCACTAATTTTTTGCAAAAGTGCTTACATTATTTAAGTTATCTAGGATGTTTTTTTGTATTACACAATCTAAATTAAATAATGAAATAGTTGGGTAGTCTTATTGTTTCAAATTAGGACACAATTTTCAAATGGTGATGAAGTTTCATGTGATGATTAACTGACAATATTCTCCTTTCCTATCCTTGAAAAACTATACAAGGTTCCCTACTGCCACATGAAACCCTAACTCATGTAGCATCATAGGACCAATCCTCCATTTTGCCCGTTAGAAGGCATTTTGCATGTATTTGACAACTAGAATTTGCGGATTCCCATTTTTCGTGACGTGCTAGGAAGGATAGAAGACTTAATTTTGACGTTTGAAATTTTTTCAAAAACATTCTTACGCCCTTTAATTTCCACTTACCAATAATTTCGCAACACTAGTCCTCTTCGCAATTGCAAGGCTGTACTCAAAAAGTAAGGAAAGTTACTTTTTTGGCTCACTCAAAATTAACAATTTAATAAAGGAATTACCACTTATCATTATTGATATTTTAAAATTAGAATCAATTTAGTTTTACCCTTCCTATTACAAAAAGTTCACAAATCCTTTCTTTTACATAAAACACCAAAGAAAGAATAAAGCCCATTGCCCTGCAAACTTCCAAGATTGTGATTAGTGAAGAAGTGAAAAAGTATGACTATAGCACTAAAAAATTAGAATGCCAATCTGCCCCAACATGAAGTAGTGTTAATATAGCTGGTGGCTTGGCTTGATGGTCAAACAGTGAATTACAAAAGCAAAAAATAAAAGCTTTAGGTGTCTAGTTCCTTACACTCGCACTCTCAAGGCATTCAAACTTAGGCCGAGCTCAAGATTGGCTCCGAGGAAACTAGATTGGCTCATTAACCTGCCATATTTTAATTTCATAAGGTATGTTCAAATTTTGAACTGCTAGGGTAATTTATTATTGTGAAATCATAGTTCTAAAATATCTCTTATTCTGTGAGCAATGTAATCTATTAATTGTAAGCAGATTCATTTAAAAAATTCAAACTGATTTTAGCATGAATGATGACAATTTATATATTAATTGGTTTTTAAGAGTATTTGTATTATGTAGGAGCACTGGAAAGAAAAATCAAGACTTCATTTTCTGTTTTCCTTATTTTATTGGGATGAACTGGAGAAAATTGAATATGAATAGTGAGTTAATTGTAAGATCAATGGGCCAAGGCCGTACATCAACATTGACCACAGTGGGGAAGTATAAAAGCATGGATATTCATGCAAGTATAGTTATTAATGTAAGATCAAAGTTAACTCTTAGCTTCACTAAAGAATTAGAAGGCAAAGATCTAGCATCAACTGAAACTCACATGAAAAAGTAGATGAAAAATGTACAATCATCCAATGGAGAGGTAATCTATAATTATCCAGTAAGACTCTTGGCTATGCCTTGAGACTAAACTAATTCTCAATATTTTTGAATAATCATCCATTGGAATTTAGTAGGAAAACCATAGTAAATCATTGTCCAATGGCCATGCAAAAATATATATAAAATAATATTTGTTGGTTGTTTTTCAATAGGTGGACCATGATGGGACCACTGAGAAGGTGGGGGTGTTTTTTTAATCATGGAAGTGAGGTTTAGTAGATTTATAGTCAAGTTACTTTTCCCTATAAATTTTCTCGACCAATTTATTCATTCATTGAACTTTGATTCATTCCTACTGTTTTGATACACAATCCAATCCAGTTGAGTCTTGAGTCTTCATTGAGAATGGCATTCATAGATTGTCAAGAAAGAGGTTATCATGCACATGCACTCTTATTTTCTTGGTATCTTTGTAACTATGTTCAACCTGAGTTCTATATTTTTAAATTATCATAATAGTTCGTGATTATTAGGCTTTTATTTTGTCTTTTAAGAATTTTAATTTAATTATTATTAATCATTAAATTTAAAATATATATATATATATATATATATATATATTATAGTTATTAAACTTTCAATAGAATTATTAAACTTTCAATGGTACATCAACTTTCATACATGAGAAAATAGATACTGACAAATGGTACATCATGGCCTGATTAATTTCGCTCAGCAATTTCAAATGGTATAACATTTAGTCAATAGTAATCATTAATTTTTGCACACAGAGACTAATTTCTCTGGAAGCCTGAGATTTCTTTGGCTTGTTATTCTTATAACTACATAGACATAATTAATAGAGAGATTGAGGACAAAAAAAAATCTAGCGCTTAGTCTCCACTACTCAACATGATTTTGTGAGAAATAATACATAGATTGATTTCTCTGAGTGCCTTAGTGTTCTTTGGCTCATTATTTTAATCACAACAACAATAAAAAAATGCACTGAGGATCTGTTCTTAGTCCGATTATGCAATTTTTATAAGACAGATTATGCAAGATTAATAATAAACATAAATTTATTGCAATTTATGGAAAGCTCGTTCATGTTTTTTTCTTTATATTGGAAGGTTACTTTCTTTTTGAAGTAATTTTTAGTAGATCATATCATATATTGAGGAAATATTAGTTTGAGAAGAATCAGTTATTTCTCTTGAAACTTTAGGTATTAAAAGTCCATGACACAGATGTATCACACTCCAAAATCCAAAGAAAATGGAAGAGCGTTCAATTTTTTTAATCAAACTTTTATTGGTGAAGGGTTAATTTATTACGAGAATGTCATTAATGAAGTGAAAAATTTTAAACGTAACATTTATTGACTAGAAAAATAATGACCAAAACGTAAAAAAAAATTGTGTGATGGGTAAAGAGAAATCCAAATTCCAACCCTGCCTGCCACTTGTTGGTGAGTGGAGGTTATTCACTTTTCATTTACAGCTTACCAAGTTACTCATGTTACCAATATTTTCACATGGCTCACTTTTAGGTGACTACTTATTTTACCTTATTCTTTATAAAGAACAATTGGTAGATAATTGTATTATTTGAAATCTATAACAAATCCAGGCAACAAAATTACAACAAATAGAAAATTATGCAAAAAATTCCCCAGGGCACTAATGTGTGGATACCCTATCATTTCTTAGATTCTCATAACTTACCAACACCTACTATATTGGTATACACATAATATGGCATTTACCTGAAGTATTTCATATGTATCTAGAAATAAGTAAGTTGTATGACAATTGTTATGGCAGATATAAGATGTGTATTATAGTTTATATTTCAATTTTTCTTAAGTAGCATGCATGTGCGGTTCATATAGTGACTACAATTACCAAACATATTTTAGTGAAGATGTGAAGATGATCTCTCAGTAGGTCCTAATTACTTAAAGCATCATTAATTAGCTTCCCAAATGAATAAAATATGTTAACAAATTAGTAAAAACCAGGAAAACAAATCATGCTTTAAAAAAATATGGCACAATGAGTCACACTCTGAGATTTATTTAATTACTCATCAAGTGTTGCTACAAAATATATATGATCACCATTACCATATAAATGGGACATGTGACCATCATTTTATTTTGCCAATGACATTCCACATCATGAGCATTGTTTAGGGTTGATTGTGTTGATTTTTTTTAAACAAATCATTTATACATTTTATGGAAATTATAGACACAATTTATAATCACATTACAAGATCATGATGTATGGATATTCCTTATCATTTTTTAGATACTCACAACTTACCAACACCTAATAGATTGATATACACATCATATGGAATCTACCCCTAGAATGCCACATGTATCCTAAAACAAATTAGTTGTATGGAAATTGTTGATGCAAGGGCATTAGGCTCAAAACAACCTTTGTCCATAAATAAATGTAAAGAGGGGTCTCATGTTTTATTTCCCCATGTATTTATTCATAGTTGAGTTATTTTTAGTTAATTAGAGAAGAAAATGTACCTTCCCGAATGATTAATGGGCACCTGAAGAGATAGTCAGTTTCAGAAGTTAAGCTAATTTTAGGAGTCCGTCTCTGTATGTCAAAGGGTTAGTCTTAGAGTTAGAGATATGTAGAGTTTTGAGAATTAGAGGAGTTGAGTCGATTCAAGGTTTCTATAAAAATAAGCCTTATAGGCATAATAAGGAAAACCTGCATAGAGAACCGCATAGGCTGCGTAGGAATGTCGTAGAGACAGAGTAGAGGAGAAGGGCCAAGTAATTCGAAGATCTGGTCGAGACAAATTTGTAAGTACTTCACTGCATAAATGTAGAATTATTTCAATGGTATTGTGCATTTGTCGAGTTAATTATGGCATGAATGGTTTTTGTGTCCCGATAATCAACTGTATAGTAGTCTGGAATACATACTCGATAATTGTGGTTTAATGGGGTCCTGTATGTTGAAAGAGGAGCCGAGTCCTTTCCTGAATTACTAGCCTCTGTGCGAGAGGTTCTAGCCTTTCTCGAACCCATTGGATATTATTTTAACTCGGTGTAAGAATTTCCGGATGAATAAAGTTGTGTGATAACCCGTGTTAAGCGCCATGACAGTGGACGATGTAGCATTGGACAATGGTATGGAAATGTTGTGGTCGAGACTCATGTAATACAGTGGGAAATGCCATGGTAGAGAGGGTCCACAGGTCCAAATTATGGATCTCCCCGTAGTGTAATAGAGAATTGTGCTCGAGCCTTCGATTCAAGGTTCAATCAGTGCTACCACGTACATAGAACCGGCATGTGAAGGAACCTCATGGAGTGCGAGTCCTTAATTGAAGAAAAAAAAACTAGTACAGGAAGATGTGAGTCAAAGGAGTAGAGGCAGAGTACAATAAAAGAAAGCTTGACGGAACCTGGAAGATAAGAGGTGGAACCATGACCGAAGTGCACAGTAAAACCACCATTTGGAAAATCGGCGATATTGCGCAATTTTGGAGGTGGTAAGAAGAATTGGTGAAAAGGATGCGACATATGTCTCCGTGAGACACGTGGCTGAGAAAGGAATTATAAAACCGTTCTCATCGCAGATTAAACCTTGGGCGTGTTCGTTACACGAGATTTCATTGTGTCCATTGGATCCTCCAAACCAGTGTGATGCTCCATCGACCATCGGATTGAGAGGTAAATTACTGTGGAGCCAAGAATGGTTTATGTATGACTGTTGAGTTATAGACCAAAGTCAAGATTTGTTACGATCTTTGACGATTGGCGGAGATTATAATAAGGAGGATTGTATAATTATGTGAATGGCCGTGCTTTTGGTTGAAACCAAGTGACGGAGTTCGAATTGACAAGGTCGACATACATTAAACATCATGGTTGAAATACGAGAGGGTCGAGCAGTTGATACATTCAAATATCAATTCGAATATGTAAAATGAGTGAGCCCAAGGTTTTGGGGTTTAATTGCTAAGTGGCTTGTATTTATTGGGGTATATATTAATGAGAGTAGGCTAGTCATTATATTCGGGGTGTGTAAAGAGCGGTTGAATGTTGATAGGTATGATGGGGATTAGACTATAGAACGTGGGGACTTATAGTATGGTTTAGAACCATCAAGCGAAGAAGTTCCGCATGCGAGAAGGCATGGCATAGGCCTTGGGGGTATTATGATCCTTGGAGGAAACTCCCACAGCTAGAAGAGTTGACAGAGAAAATTGGATCAAGTACAAAGGTGTGGCAGGTGGGTTTTCCCCTTCACCAATTGTTATGGTGCATATATGATGTGTATTACAACTTATCTTATAATTTTGTTGAAGTAGCATACAACAATTTACATAGTCATATGAGAACCACTCTCTAGAGTATACATCGATTTTGTACACATGGCTTTTCAGTTGCTTTTTAAGATATATCATTGGTGATGATCACATGATTATATAATGAACCATTAAGTTGAACTATGAAATTATTCCTCACAACACACACACACACACATTGATGAATTAATAATTTTTCTCATATAATTTTTTTAATCTATTTTGAAAAAAAAAATTATATATAATTATTTCTAAGAAGAACAAGAGAGAATTCCTTACCATATCTTCGTAAAACATATAATAGAAAGAAAATTAATCTATTGAAATTTCATTTCCAAACATATTCATGGAGTAAAATGAAGATTAAAAGGAGATATTCATGGATTTACCTATAATATCACCTCATAATTAAGAATGTAAATGTACAATATTGATGATACATAGGTTAGGAGAAAATTAATCTATTGAAATTTCATTTCCAAACATATTCATGGAGTAAAATGAGGATTAAAAAGATATATTTATGAATTTACTTATAACATCACCTCATAAAAGTGTAAATGTACAATATTGATAAAATTTATTTATATATGATAAATAATAAATCTTTATCTCACATGTATCATATAATCTTATAAACAAACAATTGCACCGGGGGTGCAAGGGAACGCCGGAAGGAGGAGATGTGAATCATTTTGTGCTATATGAGGGGTAAAATGTGTAATAACTGAAGGAGCTGAATATTTTGTTCGTTTGTGACGATATGGAATATTGGATTTTATTTTTAATAAAAATAATAATTATTAATTTAATATTATTTATTTTTATTTTTATTTTATTTTATTTATTTATTTATTTATTTTTATTTATTTATTTATTTATTTATTTATTTTATTTTTATTTATTTATTTATTTTGCTCTATCTCTGTAGAAATAGAACGCACTGCTGTGCACCAAAAAAAAATTACTCAGTCTTTTTTCGGGCCTTCTTACATTTATACCGTAGCATATCAAAAGCTATATGTTAAACTTTTAAATTAAAAACTAAAACTAAACTTTAAAACTAAACTAAAGTCTATTAAAAAAAATACTTCGGGACCCACAATAACAATGTGCATATGTATATATGTGAAAACATAATACACCAATAGTTTTTAAAAAAGACTTTGTCATGCGTTATATAAACCATAACAAAACTTAATATAAAATGAAAAACATAAAACCAATAACGAAACCCTTTCGCAATCACCCGGACTTCAATCGGTGATAAGCCAAAATGCAATGATAGATTTCGTGTTCCAAAATGGGATGATGACGTCGTCCTAATTTGTGACGCGAATTCTCAATCAAATGTGCCCTATAAAAATTCGGGTCTGAATTGGGCTCGATGTACAGAGGGAAATTTGTGACGTGAATTTCTTATGAAATCCGCCCTAAACAATTTCGGGTTCGAAATGAGGTTGATGACGTTGGGGTCTTTTGTGACCCAAAAAACTTATACAATGTGCCTCATAAATATTTCGGGTCCGGTTTGAACCATTGCGAATCGGCCAAACAAAAAACCCAAACCAATATGCTTCTGCCATGTGTCCTACGCTGACTGGTGTGTGGTCGTGGTACCATGGGCATTGACGTGGTCCGTGGGACCATTTTTCTTCACATAAAACACTCCCGCGTTCAACCAAAATCAAACTGCTCTATATTTCGGAGGCAGTCGTCGCAATAGCGACGCTTTGGGGCATAGTGTCACAATTGCGACGTCTTCCTCCAAACGTCGCAATTGCGACACTTCGTCTAAGTATCGGTATTGTGACACTTTTATCTAAACGTCGATATAGCAATGGTTTCGGGTGGGATTGAAAAAATTTGGGGAAATTTCCGACATTTGGTCAAAATTGTCGGAACCAAGTGTCGGAATTTTCACCAAATGTACTAGTGTATAGATTGCAGGCTGAAGGTAGAGGACCAGATTCACTTGCATTGCTATCTGGGCGAGGTGGATTTTAGGGTCGGGGACGAAGAAGAGGAGGAGGAGGAGTTGGTCGTGGAAAGGGACAATTCATTTTTTATAACTGTGGAGAGGCTAGCCATTATGCGCACGACTGTCTGAACCTGACACAACAATCATGCAGCAATATTCGACAATTTGATCATGTTATTGAATATTGTGTGGAATTATTTGCAAAAATGCAGGAAACAAAAACACCGACTCCAATGTAGAACATTTATTTGATGAGGTTAGAACTGGGCGATGAATAACCTAGTGTGAATATTGTAACCAGAAGTGAAGCAACAACTAGTGAAGACAAGGCAAAAGGTAAGAAACTGACTACCGATGTTTGGATCCAGAAGGCTCCAGAGAAAAAGGAGCGGTTTAGCTTACTAAGGGAGAAGGAAACCATCATTGAAGAAAAGAATGATTTCATGGATCCTGGCACATTAACATTTGAGGCACTAAGAAAGCCTACCATAAATACTATCAAAGGGGTCGATGTCGAGTTAAAACCATTTCTACAGGCTTATATTAAGATTTTGCGCAATAAAAAGGCAGCTGAGAATCTTCAAGATTTGATTGATAGTTGCGCCGAGAAAGAGTAGCCTTAGATGGAGCAAAAGGCTATCACTAAAATTACAAGAACAAGATAAGGACTGGCTGAGAGATGCATTTGACTGCTCAGATAGGTAAGTTTGAAATGAACCAGGTCGTTTTGGATCTGGGCTCTGATGCAAATGTGCTACTAAAGTAGACATGGAAGAAAATGGGAGAACCTAAGCTGGAATGGTTCGCAATTTAGCTGTGCATGGGAAACCAGCCAAATATTATCCCAATGGGTAGAATTTCAGGGGTGGTAGTTGATATTAAAGGAGTTAAGGCACTTGCTGATTTTGAAGTTATTCAAATTGTTGATGATATAGACCGATACCCTGCATTGTTGGGTTTGGATTGGGCTATTGATATGGATGTTATTATCAACCTCAAGCGCAGAATTATGGTATTTGAAACTAATGGGACACAGGTTGTGGTCCCTCTGGAACCTTCAGAAGGAACAAGATACACAAATACATTGCGAGAAGGATATTCAGATGAATATTTTGATCATATCTATAAGCTAACTGCGGGGGATGAGGATTGGATCAGCCCTAAAGTAGATGGTAGACTTAGCTGGGAGAAATATAGTTCATGTTTGTCTGACTCAAATGAAGAATTGGAGAATTGGCACAACTAGTTGCATGAATTTTATACCCTATGCCATAATCAAGAAACTAAATCTCTATGTTGTATATCTTCTGAGGTACGTGAATTAACCTACTATGATGGTTGTGTTGAGCTGCTTTTTTTGTCCAAATTTTTACAGTTTTTATCAAATAATTATATGCGTGTACCTGGTATTTTTTTCCTTTTAAGTTGATGATTAGAGGCATTTAGAGACAATAGCTATTAATTTATAAATTCATGTTATTATTTAATTTGATGAGTGTTTTGTGTAATAGTATCATTAATAATAGGCTTTGTTGGTGGCAGATGAATAATTCCCATTTTTTCACCACACATTCCTGCACTACGCATCAAAATCCTGTACCAGTAGTGCTATAAATTCAAGTTAATTTAGAGCTATTATGGAAAATGTTAGGTCCTCTTTAATAGGGATAGGCACTGCAACATGTCTATCAAGGGCTCGGGTTGCTGCACTAAATTTCATTAAATCACCCCTATTTCATAAAGCTCAACCTTCCACCAGTTTATGCCATCTATGGGAATGCCTCTATAAGGGAATTCATGTTGGCATGCACACAAAAAACTCAAAGAATATTTTTGTATCTAGTGATAGCCCATGGCTACTGAGAACACACTAGAAAATTTGGAGGCAATTGGAAATATTTACGACCTTACTCTACTTTCAAAAGCTCAAGTCACAACATTCGAAGTTTCTAGCTTGCATCGACATTGAGGAGCATTGACAGAAGGGTTGGAGCCCACCTCCAAGTTGGTGGGAAGAGCACAGGGTCTTTACATTTCCGTAGGCCAAGATAAAAACCATATTTTAATGGCATTAACATTTGTTTTCGAAAGCAATCTCTCTTTACGTTGGCCACATCAATGCTTGTGTTTGTAGCCAAAGCATACAACTATGTTTCTCTTGTCACACGTATTTGACTACAAACATCTGGAGACAAAGACGTACGTGAATGTTGGGTTTGTAGGTGCCCCTATTGACCTCATCCACTGGAATGTGTAGATTATATTTCTCACGCAAACCACCGAAGCTTGTGAGCTATGTGTTTCCTTTGCCAGCAATATGATGGAGTCAGAATTATTTCTAGAATCTGGATTTGATGGGAAATAAATCTTCTCATTGTGATCTTAACCAATTTGTGGGTGATCAAATCTAGCATGAGATTTACGAATGAAAATTAGAGTTCAAGCTCCCAATGTGGCACTGCTCTAACTTGACCACAAGAATTCAATCGAGGAATTGTAATTAATTGAAAAATTTCCAATGGAAGTTATGAATCAGATTGCGTGAAGCTGAGGGAACAAAAGGCAATTCCTAATTGTACCAAAGAAGAATAATCCCTCAATTTTACAAGTTAGTTTATGAAAGAATGGAGATCAATCATGAACTTGCCATGTTTAATTAATTTGTTCCAACAAGTTTGATACAAATTGATTACATGAGTTTTAAAGGTTGGAAGGCATAAATATAAAGAATCATCAACACATAGGGGAGGCATGCTAAAACTATTTAAGATCGATTTTTGTAATATTATGGGGGGGGGGGGGGAGATCCTGGAAAGGATTCAACTCCACCTAGATCGATGGCACACCCAGGACTAGTGCAACAGAAAGAAACACTACATAGGAGTAGAGAGGTAGATTTGGGATCACAAAGAGGTAGAGCTAGGTAGCAAAGAATAGGAGATGTTGGAGCTTGCAGTGGAACACTGGATTATGAACTGGAGCCAGCATTGTAACATTTGTAATTTAGTATTTTTGTAATTTATTTCTACAATAATATGAATCTGCATTTAAATTAGGTTTTCTATCTCTTTTAACTTCTGAGATGTTGTTTTAATGTAGTTTCTTCTCAGGCATATTGATCTAGGATATCGGGCCCATCAATCAGCTTATTGTCTACATTCTTTGGATTTATTTAGTCGACTGCTAAAATGATTTATTTCGTTGCAACTGTAGGTCTGCTTGTGTTTTCTGAGTCATGTGTTTTATTTCCTTATTCGTGTGGTGTGCTTGAAACTCTGCCATTTCATTATTTCTTTTTATCTCTTCTATTTAGTTGCACACATTTGATTAGTGAGTTTAAAGATAGTGTTAATTTACTTTTGTTCCAACAACTAGAGTAGAGATAACAAGTTCTTCTTTTTCTCAATTTCAAGTTATTTTATAACAAAATATATATTAAAGTTGCAAGGACTTAAAATGGGAATAATCATGATATAAAGTCAACAAGGGTTTTATTTAATTTGACATTTATATTGTAGTTGAAATAGAATTGTTTTATGTTTTTCAGTTGTAGTCTTTTACAACTTTGCATTATTTTTCTGCAGTGTGTTTACTTTGAAATGTATTATTTCTTTTCCTGCATGATTTCCTTTCTGAATTAGTTCTAGGGTTTTCATTTTGAAATTCCATGAGGCCATATTATGGCATATATTGTGCTATGTCTCTAAGTCTTATGAACCCAGATTAAAAATTTAAATGTGCGTGTAAATCTAGCATTTATACCTGTTGGCTCAAGGGGTCCTAACCCAGGTTTGGAGGTGAAGTTTTGCCAACAAACCCCTAACCTACTGGCCCTTTCGGCAGTGACCCGCTTGCGCAGGTCAAAGTCTCACCCGAAGCAGTATGGGAGGGTGCTGGAACCAGATTTCTACACCCTGAGAGAGAGTAGGTAATAACATAGGTCCGCAGTTTATCATATCTATACCGAAGGGTGATTTGTAGGATTCCATAATGTAACCAGACTATAGATATTAACATATCTTCTATAGAAGTTTCGCATCCACGTGTGTATCATCAATTACAACCATAAAAAAAAATAATCGCAGCCAATATTGTCAACATAGATAGTTCGCGTTCATTAACAGAGATGCAATTAGGAAGTGCAACAACAGTCCTATCACAGTAATATACTAAGTGTAGATACTTTCATATCACAGAGATAAAACAGACGAGTTCGCAACTTAATCAGACAATCTTAGTTCGCATCAATCACAACAGAACATATACAGATAACATCATATGTTTCAGCAATACTTATCAAAATCCTCTTACATTCCCCGAATACCACCTATGCACACAGCCACCAGGGTCCGCACACAGAAGGATAGAGGATCTCTGTGCACACAACCAGCAGGAGTCCTAACCCAAACAACCCAACCCAAGATCTAGCAATTCGTACTTCGCATAATTCTCTATTCATTCTCTGCCTCTCGACTCAAAAAAGGTTCAACTATTTATACTACTTTAGCCTACGCATCCAATGGTCTACAAAAACGTGGTTGGTGGACTCTTGGTCTACCCTTGACCCGCTTACAATGCATTAAGGGCTTTGACCCACCCCAAAACCCCTGCGCTAGACTAAATATAATAAAAAATATAAAAAATGGACCAGATTCGCAGCTTTGTAGGAGACCCTGTTCATATGATGATCTTGCAATTTGAGCCCCTAGCTAACATATGAATCAAAACATTCCTTGGGCCAGGAGACCTGTGCAAGTATCTGTTCTCTTGGATGGAGAAGTGGTGCTACAGAACTACGAAAGAGTGGATTCATCTGTTTATTCATGCCTTGGGACCAATTCCCACCACATGGTATTTGGATGTGGAGCTACATCAGTGCATGGGAGACATTGAAGGATGAATTTTTTGGGACATTTGGGTTAGTAGGTGGAACGGAGGCAATTGACGCAGTTTTGCAAGACATTGACACGGTAGTATGGGGTAAGTCGCACCCATATGTCGGCCCTAAGGTATTAACATGGGAGGCGCAGATATGGGGTATTAACCTGAAGGTTTGTTGGAAAACCTTCACCTCTAAACCTGGGTTAGGACCCCTCAAGCTAGGTTCGGAGGTGAAGTTTTTCCAACAAACCCCTATACTACTAGCCCTTTCAGCAATGACCTACGTGCACAGATCAAAGTCTCACCTGAAGTAGTATGGGAGGGTGCTGGAACCAGGTTTCCGCACCTTGAGAGAGAGAGTAGGTAATAACGCAAGTCCGAAATTATCAGATCTACATTGAAGGGTGATTTTCAAGGTTCTAGAACGCAACCAGACTATAGTTCTTATTAGATCTTCTCTAGCAGTTTCGCATCCATGCGCATATCATTAATTACAACCATAAAATAGCATAATCTCAGCCAAAATTGTCAAAACAGATAGTTCACGTTCATTAACAGAGATGCAATCAGGAAGTGCAACAATAGTCATATCCCAGTAATATACTAAGTGCAGATACTTTCATATCACAGAGATAAAACAGACGAGTTCGCATCTTAATCAAACAATCTTAGTTCGCATCAATCATAACAGAATAGATTCAGATAACATCACATGTTTCAGCAATACTTCACATATATTACTTATTAAAATCCTCTTACGTTACTCGAATACCACCTACGCACACAACCAGCAGTGTCCGTACACAACAGGATAGAGGATCTCTACGCACACAGCCAGCAGGATTCCTAACCCAAACAACCCAACCCAAGATCTAGAAATTCGTACTTTGCTTCAATCTCTATTCTTTCTTTGCCTCTCGACTCAAAAAAGGTTCAACTATTTATACTACTTTAGCCTACGCATCCAATGGACCAAAAATCATGGTTTGTGGACTCTTGATCTACCCTTGACCTGCTTACAATGAATTAGAGGCTTTTACCCACCCCAAAACCCCTGCACTAGAAAAAATATAATCAGAAATATACAAAATGGACTAGATTCGTAGCTTTGTAGGAGACCCTGTTCCAATAGTCCCCCAACACAATCTTGTGACTCGTCCCCAGTCACTGTGATGGTGTGTTCTCCACCTGCACCTGCACATCTATTCCAGCCATATAGTCATTTTATCTGATATAGCTTGAGTCGACTACCATTGACGTAGCCCAGTAGCATATCACCGCGCAGGGTATCTAGCCTCACAGCTCCACCATCCATGACTTCCTTAGCAGTGTAGGGACAAATCCAGTGCTGTCATAACTTCCCTGGATGCTTTGCAAACTGGCTATCGTATAAGAGAACCAATTCGCCCTCCGCGAATGTCTTTTGGAAAATATGTCCATCATGCTAGGCTTTATTGCAGACCTTCTGAACCTGCTGATGGAAATGAACGAGAAACCGATCTTCCTCCAAAGCCATAAGCTGTGCTAATCGTTCTTCCATGATGTTAGGTTCTGCCATGTTCATAAATGTTGTGATGCACAGACTAGGAACAATATACTCCATTGGCATAATGGCCTTCTTACCATAAACCATCCTGAATGGGGTTTTCCTCATTAGCTTCTTGCAGGTTGTGCGATAGGCCCAAAGAACCGATGGGATGCACACATCCCAATCGCTACGATCAACATTGCATACCTTTGTCAATTCTTTCTCCAAGATTTTTTTAAAAGCTTCGACCGCATCGTTTTCCTGTGGGTGATACGGTGTGCTCTTCGCATGATGGATCCGGAACTCCTCGGTCAAAGCTTGGATTGTTTCATAAACAAAGTGTGTACCTCTGTCGCTCATGAGGATCTCTGGGTATCCAAATCTGGTCAGAATTTGTTCAAAGATGAAATGTGCAGCGGTCTTTGCAGTACAATCCTTCACTACTTGTGCTTCGGCCCACCTGGTTACATAATCAGTGGCAGTAATAATGTATCGCGCACTCGTCTACTTCCCTGGTGGGTTGATAGGCCTCATGAAATTGATGGCCCATTTATCAAATGCTTGTAGAGCCATTTGTGGTTGAAGGGGCAATTCATCTCTGTGGTATGGCCTCCCTGTATGTTGGCATGTATCATAGGCTTTACAATAATCATGAGCATCACTATGCAGGGTTGGCCACCATAACCTAGCTCTCAAGACCTTTTGTGTCATTTCTTTTCCTACGTAGTGACCTCCTGCTACTCCGTCATGAGCCTCTGCCAAGATAGCGTGTCGTTCATGCTCCAAAACATATCTCTGCAATACTTCATCAGCTCCCATCTTATATAAATGACCTACGATGATGGTAAAATATGTGACCCGGGTGACTAATTATTTCTTCTATTGTACCGAGTACTCTGGAGGTGCCCTCCCAGTATTCAAGAACTAAATGATATCAGTGAAGTGTGCATCTACTACCTTAAAATCAAATAGTTGCACATCAGGAAATCCGTCCTCCAAGTTGGTTGACTCCTCGCCACTCTCAATTCGGGACAAGTGATCCTGCCCAGCATTTAAATTTCTCGCCTTGACGATGATTTAAAATTCATACTCCTGAAATAGCAGTAGCCATCGGCAGATTTTCCCTCCCAACACAGGCTTATTTACCAGGTACTTCAAGGCTGAATGGTCAGTGAAAATTTTGAAGTGTCCTCCTAACAAGTAATGCCGATATTTCTACAAAGCATGCACCATGGCCAATCCCTCCCGCTCTGTAGTGGATTAGTTGTGTTCTGCACCATAGAGTTTCCTACTCGCAAAGGCAACTGGGTGGTCGATATCTCCTTCTCCCAGCTACGTAAGGATAGCCCCGAGAGCAATGCTCGACGCATTGACGTGAACATGAAATACCTTCTCCCAATCAAGAAAGATGAGAATAGGCGTCGAGACCATATTTTCTTTAAGTAGCTCAAATCTCTTTTGACACTCGTCATTCCAAAAGAACGAAACATCCTTCTTGAGAAATTTTTCCATAGGGGCTATAATCAACGCATAGCCCTGAATGAATTTCCTGTAGTAGCCCGTGTGCCCAAGGATCGAGCGCAACTGTTTCTTTGTTGTTGGTACTGGCAAGTTTATCATAACTGTGATTTTGGCCGAATCCACCATCAGTCCTTGCCATCAAACTATGTGGCCGCGCAAGATTCTGAAGGGTACACAGAAGATACATTTCTTGATATTTAGGGAAATTTGGTGTTTTTGGTAGGCATCCAACATCATGCGCAAGTTTGATACATGTGCCTTTACCAGGACGAAAATAGTCCAATCATCGAAATATGCTTCTAGGAATTTGTGGATGAATTCCTTGAATAGTGCGACAACAACCCGCGAGAAGATAGCAGGGGCATTCTTGAGCCCAAACGGAATGACAATATACTGAAAAGATCCCCAATCAGTGGCGAACGTGGTTTTACTGCGGTCCTTAGGTGCGATTTTGATATGATGGTATCCTGAGAACCCTTCCGTGAAGGAGTATGCTTCCTGCCCTCCCATGTTGTCCAAGATTTTGTCTGAGAATGGTGTAGCGAATGGATCATGAACGCAGGCATCGTTCAACTTGCGCAGGTCCACACAGATCTGAATCTCCCCCTTATTCTTTTTCTCCTGAACCACCATCGGGCTGACCCAGCCTGATTGCTCAACATGTTCTATGATACCAGCAGCAGTTATTTTATTGAGTTCTTCCTTGACCTTCTGCTTATACTTTGGATTCAACCTATAGGGCTGCTGCTTCACAGGGTGTGCATCTGGTTTGAGAGTGATATGAATGACCCCTAAGTCCCTCATGATCCCCTTCAACTTCGAAAACTTTGTTGGGAACAAGTCCTGGTATTCTGTGAGTAATTCGGCCACTTTTCCTACTGTATCCTCATCCTAATAGTCCCCAATATTAGCCAACTTAGGGTGCTCTTCTGCCCCAATATTGACTTCGCGCAGCTTGAGAGGCTTAGTGACATCCACCTCTTGCATTAGAGGTCCCGCAATGGCACACTCCCCTTCTGATTTCGGGATAAAGACAGACCGCGAGTCATATTCCCCTTCATCCCTTGCTAAGATGTGGTAGTTTATGATATCCTACATCTATGTTTCCCATGTCGGCACCCCGAATACTGCAGAGGATCCAGACTTGCCAAACACAAATGTATCTATATCCTGTAGAGCTTCATCAAGCACCACTGAACCCCCTATCAGTCTGAATGTTCCTATGAAGTCATCCTTCAGAGTTACCCAATGGAGGTTGCATTGATGGAGCTCCGCATCCAGGTACCATACAGTAGGGGTTGGACCAAACGTATGAATGAAAAAGTGGACCCATTCTTTTGTAGTTCGGTCTCCCCACATTTCTATCCATGCAGCCAAGTACTCACGTGGATCCCCTGGGCCGAGGAACGTCTGGACCCGTATCTCCGTCGAAGGTTCAAATCGCAGGAGTATCATGTCCCAACAGCCCTCCCAGTCCTGGAACGCCCCCTTATGCATATCCCACCATCATTCTGGTGTTGCGTTCATAGCTAGATTAAGGGACCATAACCTTCATTCTCTAGGAACCTCGGCTTCGAATATTCACAAAAATTCCTTGACATTACCAGAACCATCAAAATAGGGTAGGTCTCTTACCTCTGAGGAAACACAACGGAATTCCTTTGAGACTCGAAGACATTGCAGTGCAGAGACATCATGTAACTGATTTTGCCAGCTATCCATCTCCTCGTCGGAGTCAGAGAAGCATTCACTGTCCTTTTCCCAGCAGAGTACACCATATTTCGTGGGGTTGATCCAATCTTCATCCCGTGCAGTCAACTTATAAATATGATCTACATCTTCTTTGTCGCGCACCGGCTCGGTATATCATTCACCTTCCGCAGGATCTAATGGTACTATCACCCTTGTACCGTTATTTTCAAACACCATGCTTCTCTTCTTCAAATTAATGATGCCTCCCATATCTATCACCCAGTCTAACCCTAGGAGTGCAAGGTAGGGGTCCGCATCTTCTACAATCTGAATTACTTCAAAATCAGCCCAGACCTTAACTCCTACGATATTTACAACGATCTTTGACAGTCTCTCCAAGGGTATGATCTTCTGCTGATTGGCCATACACAACTGGATAGTGGACCGCTCCAGCTTAGGTTCTCCCATTCATTGCCACATTTTTTTTGGTAGTACATTCGCATCTGATCCTAGGTCTAAAATAACTTGATCCATTTCATATTCACCGATCTGTGTTGTCAACCGCATCTCCCTACTGATGTGTTTCTTATATAGTTTGTGCACATCCTTGATTTTTGGGGTTAGGTTAGGCTGCGTTGCGTAGCTATATATTAATGCCTGAAGATTCTCCACAGCCTTTGGGTTGCACAACAGCTTCATACATGCTTGCAAAAAGGGTTTTACCTCCTTATCTACCTTGAGGTTCATAGGTGCATAAGAAGTAGGTTCCTCTACCTCAATAAAGTCTTTGTGAGCTGCGACAAAAGTTTCTTTTTCCTTTTTTAGATCCAAAACTTCCTGTTTTACAACTGCTTGTTGGATCAGACGTTCAATTGCATATTTCTCCCCAGGTCCCCCGGTGGCCATCCCACTGTGTGTTACGACATTCATGCTTGGATTTTTGTCTCACAGTTCAGCCTTAACCCTTTGCACATTCTGCGTAGGTGTCAGTTGCCTCTCCTGCAATTTTGCTATCAATATTGGATAGTCTTCAATCGCATGGTCCAACTGTCTGAAATACCGGCAGTACTGACTCGTAGGGTTCGGACAGTCCCTTGCAAAGTGTCCTACTTCTCCATAGTTATAACAGATTAGTTGTCCTCGTCCCCATCCTGCGCTACCACCTCTTCCTCCTCCCCTGCCCTTGGCTGGGGAGCCAATTATGCCTGATCTTGGCGAGGATGGGTCCGACTATACCCTATATAGATTCCCTCTACCGATCATTAAATCATATGTCTGGCAGTTATTTTCATCATGTCCTACAAACCTGCAGAATATACACCATTGCTGCTTTACCTCTAGGACATACGCGGCAAGGCGGGGGCAGTGATTTGTGTCGTGCAACCCCGCAACACGAAAATCATCGCACCATAGTGTCGGCCCACTTGACCCTATAGTTTCCCTAGGGCGCAACAGGCTAGGTCCCCCGGCCTGCATATAGTTTGCTAACGGAGGACAGTTATCTTTGGTGTGACTAGTTTTCCTACATCGTATGCACCATCTCTCAGGGCTAGCCTTTATTCCTCGCTCCTTTCGCAGATTCTAGATCTCCATGTGCATCGCCTCCAATTGTCCTTGGATCTGTTAGACGCCCACCTAGGTATCATCTCTGGGTGTAGCTTCTAACTTCATAGTGACCCCCAAGTCTTTTTCCTACGATTCGAAAGTTTGGTGACCCATAGGTACGCGCACGTGAGGTAGCAACATAGTGATGAACCATTCTGTGTGCTGTCTATCATCATACTGAAATCCTCCTTCTCTAATCACCTTTTTTAGTCATTGATCGGCCTCCCACATAGACTCAGAAGGCCCTTGCTTGAAATTCTTTAGGTCCACCAATATTTGTGAGTAGGACTTAGGCTTCTTAAACTGTTGCTTTGAGGCGTTCTTAATATCTTCAATGGTTGCGTTTGCATGCTAGCTGATGTATCCCATGTACTAGTCCAAAGCTCTTCCTTCAAAGGCAAGGGACAGTTGTGCCCTTTTCACCGTATCACTAGCTATGTTCTGCACTGTCCATACGGATCCTACGACAAACCAGAATTGATCCAAGTCTTCATCTCCCACGACCTTAAAGGTAGGTAAATTCATGTTCACAGCCATGCCATCTTCTAGCGGTGGTGGAGATGTAGGCGAGTTCCTTCCCCTATGCTAGTTTGAAAGTGGTGTGGCTGGAGGACTCTGTGCAGCTACTTCTCTTACTGGACTGTAGGAAGATCTATCTCCTTCTTAGTTGGTACGATAGTATTTGCCACTTGATGTTGTACTCATGTCTAGATCAGAGGTCATTCACTCAGTGTGGCTACACAAACTACTCTCTTCGCACAGTAATATCTTGATCAGTAAGGTTTTCAGAAAGCCACTCCTGATCATAATTGTTACAAATAAGATCCGTAGATCTTCGTGAAAATATACTTGTTCATCCACTTTTCGATTTCTGTCTTCACAGGCTTCCAATACGGCCTTGGCATTACCAAATCTCTCCCTCAAAATGCTCTTAGTCCCAGCAACGGAACCATTTGTTGGCTCGATGGGTCCTGACCTAGGTTCGGAGGTGAAGGTTTTCTAACAAACCCCTATACTACTGGCCCTTTCGGCAGTGACCCGCTTGCGCAGGTCAAAGTTTCACCTGAAGCGGTATGGGAGGGTGTTGGAACCAGGTTTCTGCACCCTAAGAGAGAGAGTAGGTAATAACGCAGGTCCGAAATTATCAGATCTACACCGAAGGGTGATTTTCAGGGTTCCAGAATGTAACCAGACTATAGTTCTTATCAGATCTGCTCTAGCATTTTCGCATCCACGTGCATATCATCAATTACAACCATAAAACAGTACAATCGCAGCCAATATTGTCAACACAGATAGTTCACGTTCATTAACAGAGATGGAATCAGGAAGTGCAACAATAGTCATATCCCAGTAATATACTAAGTGCAGATACTTTCATATCACAGAGATAAAACAGACGAGTTCGCAACTTAATCAGACAATCTTATTTCGCATCAATCATAACAGAATAGATTCAGATAACATCACATGTTTTAGCAATACTTCACATATATTACTTATCAAAATCCTCTTACATTCCCCGAATACCACCTGCGCACACAGCCAGCAAGGTCCGCATACAGCAGGACAGAGGATCTCTGCGCACACAGCTAGCAGGAGTCCTAACCCAACCCAAGATCTAGCAATTCATACTTCGCATCAATCTCTATTATTTCTCTGCCTCTTGACTCAAAAAAGGTTCAACTATTTATACTACTTTAGCCTACGCATCCAATGGTCCACAAACCATGGTTTGCGGACTCTTGGTCTACCCTTAACCCGCTTACAATGAATTAGGGGCTTTGACCCACCCCAAAACCCCTGCGCTAGACTAAATATAATCAAAAATATACAAAATGGACTAGATTCGTAGCTTTTTAGGAGACCCTGTTCCAAAAATACCTCCCAACATTTTGGCGTCGTTGCCAAGGAGGCATTGTAGGATAAAGCCTCACTATTTTTTTGTGCTTTCTTTCACAATCAAATTTTTATATTAATAAGATTCCACTTGCTTGCTGAAGCATACTCGACAGTATTGCCAAAAATATCACAGGCCCAGTTTTATTTCTTGCAAATGAGTGATTTTCATTCCTGCAAAGTGTGAATTTCTTTACTAAAAAGTGTGATATTCTTTACTACAAAGTGTGATTTTATTTTCTGCAAAGTGTGGATTGCTTTTTTTACTACAATTGAAGTTGATTGATTTTTCACTTTTACCTTCGCAGGGAAACTAGAGGGTAGAGATGACGATAACATGTGAGTGAAGATCCAAGCATCCACTTTTTATTGGGGTCATTCGAAAGTTTGGTTGCCCATAAACGAAGATTTTAAGTTTGGTGCTAATAATACTTTCCAGCTAGCAAGAAAATTTCAAGAAGTGTGATGTTATTCCAATAATTATCTCAAATCCTAGCAGAATTTGGGGTCTCTACTTCATAGAAAGATCATATTTTGGCATCAATAAAAGAAAGGTCTATTCCTATGGAAGATAAGATTCATGAAGATCCAAAAGATCTTCCTAAGGAGATTGAGAATTTGTGGATCATGCATGATGAGGAGAAGCCATCAGAAGCAAAACATCTATCTGATCTGACCTGCACTTCAGAGGATAAACAAAGAAATATGGGGGAATTGCATGATGCACTAAATTTCACTCATGAATCAAGTGACCAATAGTATATGGATCCCATATAATATTGGTTCCAAATGACTATTAGTATCCAGTCCTCATTTATCATTCGACAATTTGTAGCATCACATCAGTTAGTGGAGTTGTTTCCTCATGTTCTGGTATTTTCTCGCATATACTTTTCACATTTGAACATGAGTATAATTATCCTTCTATTTTGCACATGGATGCATTGGAAGTACTCCTATACTTAGAAGGGATTCTTCTGCTTCTTAGGGTAGGGTATGGTAGAAGAATAAAATGCCATGAATAAAATATGTTATAATAATGCTATTAGAGTTTTGATTTTTAAAGTAGGGCCATTGAAACTAATTTTGATCCACATTAGTTGTTAACACACACATTTGTGAAAAATCTTGTTGAGTATGATTCACTCTCATAACTCATGATTTTGCAAAAGTAACTAGTATTAATCACTCCAAATGAGTTGTCATTTGAGATACATGTTTTCAGTTTCCCTTGGAAGGTACTATTGAAAAACCCCCTATGGTGGACCAGTCTTGTAAATATCATAATGAGATATTCATGAGGACACTAGCATTATCAACTCAAGGAATATTTCAGTCATTATTTGGGATATCTTCAGTAAGTCTTTAGGGTATAGGAATTAGCCAGCAATGATTAGTCATGAAAAAATTTCCACGCTGTGGTGTACTCTTAAGGAGTAGATCTGTCTCCCCACTTATTAAGTAACCTTTAAGTTTAATCATAATCAGAGCTTACAAAAGATTTAGGGGAGGATAGGAGGTCTTGTGATAAGCCGACCTTCCACGATCATGAGACCTAACATGCATGACATTACTATTGTTGGTCACCAACCCAGAGTAATGGCTTCCAGCCAAAAGCTGGAAGACAGAGGTCTCATCACGAGCCAGACTGTTCATACATGTTACTTCTTGTGAGTGGCACTTCCATCATCTGGTTACCAAGCCAAGAAAGTGGCCTTCATCTAAAATTGAAATAAGCTAACTCTAAATATTTATCTTGTAAGTGGGACACATACATTTCTCTGGGTTAAAGACATCCCTACCGAGGTTATGGACACCTGCGGGCAGTAGGGCCATGTTTTTGGTATTAAAGTTAATTGCATACTATGATTTGCTTGCGTATCCTTCTCTTTCCCTGAAAACTCATCCTTTTTCCTGGACAATGGTTTTAAGATGATTTGAACATGATGATTTGAGTTCTACTTTTCAAAAATCATGAATCTTTAAAAAAGTTGTAAGCTTAGTGAAGGTAATTCTTTGTACCAGACTAAGAAGAAATCCAGTTTTGCATCTAGATGACAACGGAATTTAGAGTATTCAATAAAGAGGTTGTTGATTGGTCCAGGGAAGTTTCATAATGCTCTTTTCCATGTTCTGGTATCATAACTTTAATTTTTATGGTATTTGAAGTGATGAAATACTCAATGATGACTACTCATAAGGTGTTGGCTGCCAACAATGTGTATTGATTGTAGTTGCCTCTAAATATGTGTTGCATGAACTAAGTACAAGATTATTATAGTAGGTGCAGGAATCTTGTGGTAGTATTTTTGAAATTCCACCTTTCAGCAAAATTTTATTTTTATCATAAGACTTTGGGGAGAAACAAGACAGGTAATTCATTTGGGACAAGGTAACAGGTATGTGCCATATTTTTTTCTCTATAATGTCTAATTTCGGTCCTTTATCTTTTTTTATCATTCCTACAATCGATACTTTCATTAGAACTGTAACATGGTTTTCGTTGGCATTATTTATGTTGCAGGCTAATTAATGCATTTCAATACTAGGCATCTTCATCTTCACTCACTGGAATTTTTGCTAACACACTTAATCTTCAAACATCTCCCCTACATTTTTTTGTTTTCATGGTTTTATAATTTAAAGGTTTGGCTTACACGAGGACATGCAAGAAGATGAACGTGGGGGAATGTTGAGTTGCCTTTTTGTCCAAATTTGTACGGTTTTTATCAAATAATTATATGCTTGTACCTAGTATTTTTGTCCTTTTAAGTTGATGATTAGAGGCATTTAGAGACAATAACTATTAATTTATAAATTTATGTTATTAGTTAATTTGATGAGTGTTTTGTGTAATAGTATCATTAATAACATGATTTCTTGGTGGTAGGTGAACAATTCCCATTTTTGCACCACACATTCCTGCACTAAGCATCAAATTCCTGTACCAACAGTGCAAAAAATTCAAGTTAATTTAGAGCTATTATGGAAAATGTTGGGTCCTCTCTTATGGAGATAGGCACTGCAACAGGTGTATCAAGGGCTCGTGATGCTGCACTAAATGCCATTAAATCACCCCTATTTCATAAATCTCAACCTTCCACCAATTTCTGCCATCTGTGGGAATGTCTCTATAACGGAATTCATGTTGGCATGTGCATAACAAATTCAAAGCATATTTTGGTATCTATTGATAGCCCAAGGCTACTGAGAACACACCAGCAAATTTGGAGGCAATTGGAAATATTTACGACCTTTCTCTACTTTCAATAGCTCAAGTCACAACATTTGAAGTTTCCATCTTGCATCGACATTGAGGAGCATTGACAGAAGGGCTGGAGCCCACCTCCAAGTTGGTGGGAAGAGCGCAGGGCCTTTACGTTTCTGCAGGCCAAGAGAAAAACCATATTTTAATGGCAAAGACATTTGTTTTTGAAAGTGATCTCTCTTTACGTTGGCCACATCAATGCCTGTGTTTACAGCCAAAGCATACAACTGTGTAGTTCTTGTCACAGGTATCTGACTACAAACATCTGGAGCCAACGACTTATGTGAATGTTTGGTTTGTAGGCGCCCTTGTTGGCCTCATCCACTAGAATGCGTAGATTGTGTAGCTTTCCTGCTTGTTGGTTCAGCAAAATAAATCTTTCTCACGCAAACCACTAGAGCTTTCCAGCTGTGTGTTTCCTCTGCCAGTAATATGATGGAGTTAGAATTATTTCCAAAAGCCGAATTTGTTGGGAAATAAATCATCTCGCTATGATCTTAACCAATTTGTGGGTGATCGAATCTAGCATGAGATTTACAAAGGAAAATTAGAGTTCAAGCTCCCAATGTGGCACTGCTCTAACTTCAATGCAACAATTCAATCGAGGAATTTTAATTAATTGAAAATTTTCTAATGGTAGTTATGAATCAGATTGCATGAAGCTGAGGGAACAAAAGGCAATTCCTAATTGCACCAAAGAAGCATAATCCCTCAATTTTATAAATCAGTTTATGAAAGAATGGAGATCAAGCATAAACTTGCCATGTTTAATCAATTTTTCCCAACAAGTTCGATAAAAATTGATTACATGAGTTGTAAAATTTGGAAGGAATAAATATAAAGAATAATCAACACATAGGTGAGGAAAGTTAAAACTATTTAAGATCGATTTTTGTAATATTATGGGGGGGAGAATGATCCTGGAAAGGATTCCAATCCACCTGGATTGATGGCACACCCAATATTAGTGTAGTAGAAAGAAGAATTGCGTAGGATTAGAGAGGTAGAGCTGGGATCAAAGAGAGGTATAGATGGGATTGCAGAGAATAGGAGATGTTGGAGTTTGTTGTGGAACGATAGATAATGAACTAGAGCCAGCATTGTAACATTTGTATTTGAGTATTTTTGTAATTTGATTTCTATGATAATATGAATCCACATTTAAATTATGTTTTCCAACTCTTTTAACTTCTGAGATTATGTGTTAATGTAGTTTCTTTTTAGGTATATTGAGTTGGGAGATCGGGCCCATCAATCAGTTCATTGTCTATATTCTTAGGATTTATTCAGTTGACTTCTAGAATGATTTATTTCGTTGCAACTGTAGGTTTGCTTGTGTTTTCTGAGTCATGTGTTTTATTTACTGAATAATGTGGTGTGATTGAAACTCTGCCATTTCATGATTTCTTTTTATGTCTTTTATTTAGTTTCACAGGTTTGATTAGTGAGTTTAAATATAGTGTTAATTTACTTTTTTTCCAGCAACTAGAGTAGAGATAGCAAGTGCTTATTTTTCTCAATTTCATGTTATTTTATAACAAAATATATATTAAATTTGCAGGGATTTCAAACGGGAATAATCATGATATAAAGTCAACAAGAGTTTTATTTAATTTTACATTTATATTGTTTGACACTTATAAACAATTTAAATCATTGCATGAAGTTGATCTTGGAATAAAGAAAACAATATTTGTTAAGCATACCTTAATACCAAGCTTAATATAAGTAAATTAATATAAGTAAGTGTCTAATAAATACTCTTGAAGATATTCTCGCTCAATAATTTAGAAATTAAATTGAATATTTCCATACGCTTGTGATTTATTTCCAACAACAATACTTGCATCAATTGTAAGAAGCATTTTAAATTTTAAATCAGCATTTTAAGTATGGATTTAAAGCATCATTTTAAGAACATATTTTAAAGTAGTTGGAATATAATTTTTTTAAGCTTTTCAGTTGTAGTATTTTATAGCTTTGCATTCTTTTTCTGTAGTGTGTTTACTTTGAAATGTCTTATTTATTTTCCTGCATGATTTCCTTTCTGAATTAGTTCTAGGGGTTTTATTTGCAAGTCCCTGAGGCCATATTCTAGCATATATTGTGCTACGTCTCTAAGTCTTATGACCCCGGATTGAAAATTTAAATGTGGGTGTAAATCTAGAATTTATACATCCCAAAAATGACATATTTAGTGTCAATTAATTTATAGAAACACTTTAAAAGGTTGTTCCAGATGCACAGTGGTTCCATGTGCTTGATATATTTCTACGCTCAACCCCAGCACACTGGTGGGGGACACACAAGGAGAATTTGGCTAACTAGGAAGAATGTAACCATATGATGCAAGTTCGATTCAGAAACCGTAATACCTGGATGGAATGAACCTATATAGGCGAGGAGTATCCATGCATTCATTTATCCAAGTGGACTATAGCTTGGGGAGAAGAGCCGAAGATGGAATGGGTGCATATATTCATTCATATGTTAAGAAGGATACCCACGAATTGGTACCTAGAGGCTGATTTGTGACGAGGCACTGCTGAATGGGATGCACTGAAATAAATCTTCATCTTAACCTTCATCTTTCAAAGTGGATTCCAATACCTTAATGAGGCTCTGCTATCAATTCAATATGTTATCTTTGATATGCCAAAAGCACCAGAAGAATGAGACGAACAAACATGGGATGCGCAGATGAAGGATACAATATAATGTCAGAGTGTGACAATGGAAGATGTTGAGGAAGGCATGAGAAACATCAATATTCCTGAGTCTGAAGGACAAATCATAGTCATTGGACCTGATATCAAAATACCAGATCCAACTGAACCTATGAAAACTAGGCAAGTCAATATTGGAACAGAAGAACAACCTAAGTTTTCCAAAATAGGAGATTACTAGGATATTGAAGATATGGTGTGTAATATTGTGTAGCTTCTCACTGAATATCAGGAACTTTTTCCTACAGATTTCTCATAGTTAAAAATGATTATTGGAGGTCTTGGTGTGATGAAGATCACTTTATAGTCGAATGCATGGCAGGTGAAACAACGCCCTTACAGATTGAATCCAAGGTATAAGGATAAGGTGAAAGAGGAGCTAGAAAATATGGTCACTGCAGGGATTATTGAACCAGTGGAAGAATAATATTGGGTAATTCCTTTGGTGGTCCAAGAAACAAAGACTAAAGGTGAAATCAGGATCTATGTTGATCTGCTCAAAATGAATTATGCTTGTGTACATGATCCTTTTCCAACTCCATTCTCAAATGAGGTCTTGGACAGTGTTGGAGGGTAGGAGGCCTACTCGTTCACTGATGGATTCTCAGGGTATCATCAGATAAATATTTCTCCTAAATACCGAAGTAAGAAAACCTATGCGATGGAGTGGGGATCATTCCAATACATGGTGATGCCATTTGGGTTGAAGAATGTACCGCCTATATTTTTGCGCATAGTATTTTTTTTCTTTCAAATACTATATACACAAGTTCTTAGAATTATATTTTGATGGTTGGAATGTCTTTAGGTTAGTGAAGAAACATGTTTCCAGTTTTCCCTTAATGTTGGATACTTGTCACAAGTATCAGATCTCACTGAATTTGAAGAAATGTGTGTTATGTGTTTCTTTTGGTAATTTTATGGGCCATATTTTTTTTTAGTAGGGATTGATGGTTGATCTGGCCAATATTTTTGTTATAGTTAACTTAGAAGCTCCAATGAATGTGAAGCATCTATGATCAATCTTGGGACATACATGTTATTATTGGAAATTTATTAGGGCATATGCATTGATCACTCCGTCGATGGAGAAACTATTGAAAAAAGATGCAAATTTCTTTTGGGATGAGGACTGCTAAAAGAGTTTGGATATGCTTAAGGATAAAATGGTAATTGCACCTATCTTATTATTCCCAAATTAGTCAAAATAATTCCATGTATACATGGATGCATCCTGTATCACACTAGCAACTATATTAGCACAACCAAGAGCTACAGATATTGATCATACGATTTCATTTGAAAGTCAGAAGTTTTCAAGTGTAGAGCGCAATCATTCCACAACATAGTGAGAAGGGTTAGCTACGGCATATGCGCGGCTGAATTTTCATCACCATTTTCTTGGAGGTCACTTTAAGATGCTCACTGATTATTTTTCTTTAAAGTAATTGGTGAACAAGCCTGTGTTGGGGGGGAATATCTATAGATGGCTCATATTATTCCAAGAATATGATTTTGAAGTGATTGTGAAACTAGGAAGACTGAATGCCAAACCAGATCATTTATTGCGCAATGAAACTGGGGAGGAACCAACTAATTTAGAGGAAGGATTACCAAATGCGCAAATATTTTCTATTAAGATAGCTAATGAACATTTTATAGATATTATTCACTTTCTCACCACTAGAAGTACACATGCAGAGTATACAATTAAGCAGAAGAAAGATTTGGTTTCATGCGTAGCATATTTTACCTTGATTGCAGGTCAGTTGTGCAAACTAGGATTTAATGAAGTTCTAAGGAGGTATGTTCCAAAATTTGAAAGGCATAGTATACTAGCAAAAGCACACAGAGGTGCTGCAGGAGGTCATTACTCTAGAAAACCAACTGCGCATAATATTGTGAGAGATGGGTTGTGGTGGCCCAGGGCACATGCTGATTCTAAGGAGTACTATCACACTTGTGATGTATGTCAGAGGACTGGAAGGCCCTCGCGCAGAGATGAAATCGATTTTGTAGGGCCAATTAACCCTCCAGGGAAGAATATCGGCGCACGCTATATCAACCTTGCTAGTGAGCCTTGGTATTACACCAAGAGTGTTGCAACTCCCAAGGTATATCCCTACTTTACTTTATCAACCCGGGGTTTGTACAAACTTGGAGGTGATAGTTTTATATACACAACAAATGCATTATTTTCATGTCATCCTCTTCTGCTTTACAAAAGGGTGCTATTTATAGGGTTCTCAGTGAAGTCTGTCACACTTCAATGAAACTAAACTAAGTTGCAAAAAGGAAATGACAGAAAGGAAACTAAATTAAATTTCTGAAAAGAAATGACAGGAAGGAAAATAATCTAAATTGATGAAAAGAAATGGCAGAAAGGAAACTAACTTAAACTGCACTTAACTTGGCCAATCGGCTAAACACACCCTACTCTATCTATCATGCTCTTATCTATGCATCTATTCAAGACCTAATTTTAATTTGAAGAGGTGTTTCCTGTAGTTTGGAGGAAATAAAAACGGCTAAAGAGGCTAATGGAGGGCTTAACATAAGAAACAAGGCTTAGAAGTGGAAAGAGGGGGTTTAAACCTTATTAAAACTTCATTATAACACAAAAAGGCTTCGGAGATGAATGTTTTGAAAATTGTGATGGCGGAGAAGCGGGTGTACATTTCAGGAGCAGGAGAAAAGTGCGATTTGCGAAAAGGTAAAATCTGCGAAGTGCGAAGTGCGACAGGGTAAAAATTGTGATTTGCAATGTGGTAAATGTTGCGAAGTGTGATATGTGATATCGCAATATCGCAATCAGTTTTTGGAAGCTGTAAGTGTTAACGAAAACCAAAAAAATGGTGCGAAGTGTGAAATGTGACGGGTGACGTGGCAGTGATACCGACGGCAAAGCACGATCGCAATATCGCAATCGGCAGATCGGAGCGGTAAGTCTTATAAGAAGAAAAAGGAAAACACTGTGAAGTGGGATTGCGATGTATGCTAGTGGGAGAACCGAGAAGAAAAGGGCAGAGGTCAAACTTTAAATATTTTCAATCATTTTTGTGTTAAAAAGGTAAGGTGAGGTGAAAAGGGAAAATCGTTGAGATGTTGAAGAACGACAAAGGAAAGGGAAGGGGTTCTGCGATGGCCAAGATGTGATAATCGGGAAAGTCCAAGGTAAAAGATCACAGGAAAAATTGTAATGTTTTCTATGAATAAAAAGTGTGTGGCAGCTGGTAGGAAGAGAAAAGGAGGGAAATGGAGCGTAACATAGGTGTTTGGAATCGTAACATAGAGATGGAAAATGAAGCGGGAAGGCGAGGGTGAACTTCTCTGGAATTTTAATAATTTTTTCTGCAAACAAACCTGCAAATTCATGCACGGTAAAACAGAAAAGAATGCGTGATAAAAATAGTGAACCTAAATCAATTTTTTTTCTTGTGGGAAATCCTACCCCCCTCGAACTCTATTGACAGAGATGAGAAGGGAATTCTAGATCCACAGCTTTTAGAGTTTTATCCTTCATTATATTAAGAAAATGAAAACCTACAACAGCAATTCAAAACAACAACTTGAAACTATTAGAAGCAAGATTAACTAAATGCCAGAAAGAAAAAATAACTAATGGACATAAATAAACTAGCTAAATGACAGAAATGAAAGAATGGTAACATGCAGAGAAGTTGAGGCACATGGATTGGGCCCTAGCCCACAAGCCTCGCTCCCTAAAACTAGATCAATAAAACAACATCTGGCTACTCATTGCATTACAAAAAAAATACTGTCTTATTACATCCTAAAGGTCTTAAACAACAAAATCCTAATAGAATGGAAAATGAATGGCATGGGATGCAATGGAATGGACTGCATCGAATGGCTGGACCAGAATGGACCGAAATGGAATGGAAGTCGACAAATCATCCTTCCTAGCTCTAGATCTGCTCTATTTATTCTACAGGGAAGCTACCAATAGCTCTCTTGAAAATAGTGATCGAGTCCACTTAACTCCAAGTAAACATAGATTCAGTGCACTTCATCTTCAGTTTTCTTGGTTGCCTTTGATAGTTAAGGAGGGTGGACAACCCCATTAAATCTCTCCAAGATTTCTCCCTAATTTCCTGATATTGTGCTCATTTATTCTCCAATATTGATCTTCCAGTGATAGGGAGCAAGTTGCTAAATCATCTTCTTCTCCAAATCTGCATAATCTTTAAATATTCTCACAATATTCTCAAAACTAACCAATATTAGGCACAAATATGTAATTACCTTTAAACCTTCCTAAGAAAATATTGAAGCATAAGAAAAAATTATTAAGTGCAGAAGGAGAGATTTAATATATATATTCATGTGCATAAGGAAGGTAGATGGGATTAAGAAAGGTTAGATGGGCCTTATTTTATGTCTAATTTAGAGGCCCATCATCACCCCCCTACTGAAACTATTGATCATCCTCCCTGCATTATGGTTTTTCTGGCATGTTGGCTTATTTCATTTTCTTTTTATTGGCCCATGTGTTGCTCCTCCTGCTAATCTTCTTGCTATTCTTCTTGTAGGTGCTTCATGGAGGTCCTCAGATGCCTTAAGAAAATCTATTTTGCATGCCAAGAGGTGGTGGATCCACCTTTTATTTGATTTTTTCTTTTTTTGTTCTCTCTTTTATTTTTATTTTTTTATTGCATGCAAATTAAACTCACAGTTCTTTTTTTTGTGAAATGATTTCACCGTTGGGTATCCCTTGGCATTCCTTGTCTTCTATTACAATGCATTGCTTACTTCCCACTTTCTCAAGTCCTTTTTACTTTTGTCTTGTTCCTTTTCTTAGTGGAAAAAGTGAGGCTAGTTGCTAGATAAGGCTGAGGTTGCTCTGCTACTGATTTTGGCTATATAAAAAAACTCCCTTCTCACACTTTTGAATGTTTTATTAAGCTAAAATAGATTATAAGAAAGGGTTAGATGATTTCATACCTGAGCCTTACCATTGATTTTTTTTTGCAGGTGATATTGAAGTTGTTGATATGCCTATTGAATTTTTCTTCAATGGTTTTGAAGCTGCATGTGATCATCCACTTGAGGTATTTTTGGAGCTTCTGAGCACAGGAGGAGGAAGTCCAAGTTTGACTACCTTTAACCAAGGTGTTGACCAAATTTTCTTTTGTGCCAACTTGTTGTTTTTCTTCTTGAAAAGGTTGGAGAGCACCTGCATTCATTAGAGAGAGGTACATGGATTTTTTTATTTTATTATTATTATTATTATTATTATTATTATAAGGCTGACTAGCTGCCTCAATGAGGTTTTCAACTAGACGGTTTGCCTAGGCACCTCAAAGGAGGTTTTCACCTAGGATATTTTATTTTTCTCTTTTTTTTCAACCCAATGACTGCCTCATGGAGGTTTTCAATAAATGGGCCAATCTCAGACACCTCAAAAGAGGTTTTCACTTAAGATCTTATTTTTTCCCTTTTTTTATTTTTTATTTTTTTTCTTTTTCACTTTCCTACTCTACTTGAAAAAAAACAAAACCTTTTTCAAGTATAGGAATACTTCCAATGGAGCCATGTGCACATCAAGATGACAGATAAAATCATGTGCACACTTGGAATACATGCTTTGACATGTACATGAATATGAGAGATGAATTTCTTTGACTGGGATTGTATCAAGTATTGTTGGAGAAGAGTGTGTTGCTACAACTTAATGACTGTTTGGAACCATATGTCAATATAGTTGCGATGCCCCCGGTTCACTTGTTGATTTGGATCACCTTGGATGTCTTCTTATTATGGCAGTCAAATCTTCCTGTTTTTGTTAATTTTTCTCTTGAACACAGGGAGTAAATGCTGGTAAACATGAGGGAACTTTCTCAACATCTGATTCTAATATCTGCTCTTCATCAAGTGCAGGCCTCAATCTTTTGATCTCCTCATTTGGATCTTATTTTTCTTGATGTTGTCCTTAAATGACATTAATAAAATCTCTCTTCTTTCCAATACCTTTCTTGAACTAAGATGCAAACCATTTAGATCAAGAGGATATGTTTGGTAGTGTTGTACCTGAGCATTGTAAGTGAGATGAGATACTTCATTTTATGGGTTTGGAAATGGCGGTACATGTAGTTTAGTGGGGGTGGATATATGAGATGGATTTTGTTGAGGTTGTGGTTGTGGTGGAGGTGGATGGTAGGGATAGCATGGAGTTGGGTATGGAGGATATTGAGGGGAATATTGAGGATGTTGAGGATTTTCCCAATAAGGACCTTGCCAACCATGTTGCCATGATTGGTTTTGGGGTTGAGATGGCCAAGGTTTCCAAGGAGGGAGTGTGTCCCAATTAGTTTGAGATGGATGTGAATAATCTTGAAATTTTGAAGTGGATCCTTGCATCATATCAAGTTGACTAGGCTGCCAGGGGCTCCTTAGAGCTACATAACATAGCTTCTTTGGTGGTTTCCTTTCTCCATTGTCTTCCTGATAAACTTCATTAAACCTGGGGAATGATGAACAACATTTAGTAGCATATGATTCTACATGGATACAAAAATATCAGCACCTTATTTTTTCTCATTTTGCATTCTTAACATTTCTACTTGTTCACTTAGATTGCTAAGAATTTCTGTTTTAAAGTTGTCAAGAAAATTGCCAAGTTCATCTTGCCTTACCAATGTTGATGCTAACTTACTTAATCTTTCCCTTCCTCTTGATATGCGATTGAATGTTTCACAAATTTCTTCAAATGAAAATTGATATACATCTCCTTTACTCATGATATTAAGGAGATCAATCCACTCATCCCTAATTGTTCTAAGTAAGAGGGTTTTTAGTGTGTCAAATCCTAAATGATGCAATTTTTCCCTCTTAACATTATACATGAACCTCTCTATTATATCCTCAGGCTCTCATCTTCTTCTTGGTTCATTCTAAAAATTTCTTCTCTAAGATCACGATCTTTGAATTTTTCCAGAAATATCTTTTGCATATCATTCCATGATCTTATTGAATTAGTACCTAGACTCATGAACCATTTAAGAGCTCTATCCTTCAATGTTCCAAGAAACAATCTCAATTTTTCAATGTGTGATAAGAATCCATAAGACCTACAAAGTATCTCAAATTCAAATAGAAATGTTTCTAGATCCTCTGTTTTCATACCATGGAAGTTGGGAAGGAAATATGGAGGGATGTTCTTCATATGTACACTAATGTCCATATCTTGAATGGGAAACCCAATAAGATCTTCTTCATTTTCATCATATCCATCCATCTCTTATACCTTCAAAAGTGTATGGTGATGTGGTTCTTACTTCACCACGTGGTCAAGTGGGGGGGTTGGTATTGGAGAACTATTAAAAAAAAATCTGAGTATCCCTACCCCTATGAGGCATGAAAATTAGATCTTTTTGTATTTTTTATTAATATTTCTGAAATGGCATGAAAATAAAGGAAAGCAGAAAAGAATGCTAAAAACAAAATCAAAGCATCTACTAGACACCTCCCCGGAAACAACGCCAAAAAGTGGTGAGCCCTGGTATTGGACCAAGAGTGTTGCAACTCCCAAGGGCTGCCCTACTTTACTTTATCAACCCGGGGCTCGTACAAACATGGAGCTGACAGTGCTATATGCACAAAAAATGCATTATGTTCATGTCATCCTATTCTGCTTTACAAAAGGGTGCTATTTCTAAGGGTTCTCAATCAAGTCTGTCACACTTCATTGAAACTAAACTAAGTCACAGAAAGGAAACGACGGAAAGGAAAATAAATTAAATTGCTAAAAAGAAATGATAGGAAGGAAACTAATCTAAATTTCTGAAAAGAAATGGCAGAAAGGAAACTAAATTAAATTGCAAAAAGGAAACTAATTTAAATTGAAGAAAGGAAACTAACTTGAACCGCACTTATTTGGCCAATAGGCTAAACACACCCTACTCTATCTATCATGTTCCTATCTATACAGTTATTCAAGACCTAATTCTAATTTTACGAGGTGTTGCCCGTAGTTTGGAGGGAAAAAAATGGCTAAAGAGGCTAATGGAGTGCTTAACACATGAAACGAGGCTTAGAAGTGGAATTAGGGGGTTTAAACCTTATTAAAACTTAATTATAGTGCAAAAATGCTTTGGAGTGGAATGTTTTGAAAAGTTCGATGGCGGAGAAGCAGCAATACAGTTCGAGAGTGGGAGAAAAGTGCGATTTGCGAAAAGGTAAAATTAGTGAAGTGAGAATTGCGATGGGGTAAACAATGCGATTTGCGATGTGGTAAATGTTGCGAAGTGCGATATGCGATATCACAATATTTCAATTGGTTGTTGGAAACGGTAAGTGTTAATGAAAACCAATTAAACGATGTGAAGTGCGAAATGTGACGGGTGACGTGGCGATGGGACCGGTGGCAGAGTGTGATCGCAACATCGCAATCGGGGCATGTTGGGTTTGTGTTATATTCTTTCCACAACTAATCACGCACGGACCCACCCATGGTTTTGTGCATGAGTTTGCACATGGTTTTGGGGTATGATGGTGTTCGTCCCCTGGTATTTTGTAGATCCGGTCAAGGGAACTATAATTATTTTCTAATCCAGGGTTAATGGATTGGGGTTTATGTATGCTTCAGCATGTATATATATGTGTTGTAACACTAAAAGGAACATAATGAAAAATCAAGCTGGTCGTCCCGATTTGGGATCCAGGGGAAAGTCTTTGTGTTTATCTATTTTATGTTTTATGCTCTTGCTACTGTTTATTTTCTGTTTTTAAGATTCGTTTGCAGATCATTTTTGTATAGGGTTAAAACCTACATTTGGTATCAGAGCAGTTTCAGCTTCAAGGGGATGCCTTTGCTGCTAAGGGGTTTTTTTCTTAGGCCTGAGGTAGACCCTGTTCAGTGGGAGATCTACGAGATCAATTCTTGCGGTGAAAGAAGATGGCGAGCGGTGGGAAGATAGAGATCGAGAAATTTAATGCTCTGAGTTTTGAGTTGTGGAAGCTCAAGATGGAGGATCTGATGGTGGAAAAAGATCAGTGGATCGCAGTAGATCCGGGTACTAAACCAATGGAAATGTCAGATGAAGACTGGAAGAAGTTGGATCGGAAGGCAAAGAGCACAATATGGTTGTGTGTCTCAGATTCAATATTTTTGAATGTATCTGGGGAAGCTACGGTGAAGACATTGTGGGACAAGCTAGGGACTTTATACCAATCTAAGTCTCTGGTGAATAAATTGTTCCTACGGAAAAAGCTATATAACCTGAGGATGAAGGATGGAGACTCGGTGACAGAGCATGTGAACACCTTCAATACTGTGGTAAGTCAGTTGTCATCTGTTGATATTAAAATCTCAGATGAAGATAAGTGCATCAGTTTGTTGTGTTCTCTACTAGATTCGTGGGACAGTCTGGTTATTGCAATAGGTATAAATACAACTACCTTAAATTTTGATGACATTGTCTCAGCCTTACTGTCAGAGGAAATGAGACGAAGAAATATGGAGGGCAAAAATGGAGATGCCTTATTTGTACGAGGAAGGTCCCAGAACAGAAACAAGAATAAGGTTTCGAGTGGGAGATCTAAATCTCCTGGAAATTTTGTAAAGGTGTGCTGGAAATGCGAAAAGGAAGGGCACTACAAAAAGGATTGCAGATCTAAAGCTCCTGAGAAAGGAAAGGGATATGATGATGCTCCTTCTACAGAGGCAAAAACCACCTCGGATGAAGGTGGGGATGTGTATTTGGCTTCTTCTTCAAATACACATGTATATCATGATTCATGGTTGATTGACTTGGGTGCATCCTTTCACTTCACTCCCCATAGGGAGTGGTTCTGCGAGTATGAGAAATATGATGGCGGTGATGTCTTCTTAGGTGATGATAGGAAGGCCAGAATCGTCGGACGTGGAAAATTCAAGTTGAAGCTGCAAGGTGGAAGGATTAGAACACTTCTTGGTGTTCTGCATATTCCTGCATTGGCCAGAAATCTGATTTCTGTAAGCAAGATGGATGATGCAGGTGTAAAAACAGTGTTCGAGAAAGATGCCTGCAAGATGGTTTGGGGAGCACTGGTATGGTTAATTTGAATTCAGGTGGACAACTGCTTCAAACTTCGAGCTGACATTATACGTACTAGGTGCAACAATTCTCTGGTTCCCGAAAGTGGAGCGAAAATCCTAGCGGTCTCTGGAGAAAATACCATGCTATGGCATCAAAGGCTTGGACATATTGGAGAGAAGGGCCTTTGGATACTGCATGGAAATTGTATGGTAGAAGGTATGTCTAATAGCTCTCTAGATTTCAATTTCTGTGAACATTGTGTATATGGAAAGTAGAATCGGGTGAGTTTTCCTTCTAGTGCTAATAGGGCGAACAAGATATTAGAGCTTGTGCACAGTGATGTGTTTGGACCTATGTCGGTTCCATCACTGGGTAATTCTGTGTACTATGTTTCATTCATAGATGACTTCTCAAGGAATACATGGATATATTTCTTTAGGAAGAAATCTGAATTCTTTGACAGATTTAAATAATTTAAGGCTCTAGTGGAAAACTAGACAGAGAAGAAGATAAAGGTGTTGAGGACAAATAATGGTGGGGAGTTTTGTAAGAAGGAATTTGAAGAGTTTTGTAAGAAGTGTGGTATAGCACGGAAGAATACTACTCCATATACCCCTTAGAAAAACGGAGTTGCAGAAAGAATGAACAGAACGCTGATGGAAAAGGCAAGAAGCTTGCTCAGTGGTACTGAGTTAAGACAAGAATTCTGGGCAGAGACAGTGGAGATTGCATGTTACTTGGTTAACAGACCACCTTCGTCAGCGTTGGAGGATAAGACTCCACATGAGGTATGGACTGGTAATAAACCCTCTCTTTCACATCTAAAAGTATTTGGATGTGATGCATATGTACATATTCCAAAGGAGAAAAGGAGCAAGTTGGATAATAAATCTGAAAGGTGCATCTTTATTCGGTATAAGGATGGTTTAAAGGGTTGCAAGCTTTGGAACCCGGAAATAAGGAAGGTTGTGTATAGCCAAGATGTGGTGTTTAGAGAGGTGAAAGATATTGTTAAACATGAAGTCCTACCAAAGGAACCTAAGAAGATAGAGTTTGAGCTAAAGGAGGATGAATCAGACTCTAGAATAGAAGAATACTCAGAAGAGGAAGAGCCACAAACTCCAGCTGTGAGAAGATCAGTTTGGGAAAGAAGAAAACCAGAAAGGTATAGTCCACCTGCTTTCTATTCAAATTTTGCTTTAACTATAACTGATGATGATCCCAGAAGCGTCAGGGAAGCAGTAGATTCATAGGATGGAAAACTCTGGAAGGAGACCATGGTTGATGAAATGTAATAACATAAAAATGAGAGCATGGGATGCGGGTAAGGTTGCCGGGTGGAAGGAAGCCCATCGGAGAAAATGGGTGTTTGAAAGAGATGAATGTAGCGGCAAGGTGGAGAAATACAAAGCTCGGTTGGTAGAAAAGGTTATTCCGGATTCAGGAATTGATTTCGGTGATATTTTTTCTCCTGTTGCCAAAGTTACTTCTATTAGATTACTTTTATCTGTTGCTGCTGCATTTGATTTTGAGGTAGAACAGATGGATGTGAAGACAACATTTCTTCACAGGGATCTGGAAGAAGAGATCTACATGAAACAACCTAAAGGCTTTATGGTGAAGGGGAAGAAAGAGTTGGTATGCAGGTTAAAGAAGTCTTTGTATGGGTTAAAACAGTCACCACGGATGTGGTATCAGAAATTTGATACCTATATACGGGGACTTGGCTTCACTAGAAGCAAGGAGGATCACTGTGTTTATTGTATATTAATTGGTGACCGTGTTATTTATTTGGTCTTGTATGTGGATGATATGTTGTTGATTGGAAATGACAAAGAAATTATCCAAGATTTGAAGACCCAACTGTTCTCTAAATTCGACATGAAGGATCTTGGTGCTGCAAACTATATTTTGGGCATGGAAATTAAGAGAGATCAGGAAAAGAGGAAGCTCTGGTTAAACCAAAGGAAGTATGTCAAGACTATATTGCAGAGGTTCAATATGCAGGATAGTAAACCGGTGAATTTTCAGATTCCTGTAGGTACAAATCTGTCTGCTGAACAGTGTCCCAAGACACAAGAAGAAGAGGAGGATATGTCCCTTGTTCCTTATGCAAGTGCAGTGGGTACCCTGATGTATTCAATGGTCTATACTAGACTAGACATTGCACATGCAGTGGGAGTATTGAGCAAGTTTATGTCAAACCCAAGGAAGGAGCATTGGACAACATTGAAGCAGGTTTTCAGATATTTGTGTGGCACTAGTGATTATGGCTTTTGCTACCAGGGAAGACCAAGATTGGAAAGAGTGTTGGATATTCATGGTTTTGTTGATGCAGACTGGGCTGGAGATCTGGACCAAATAAGATCTACAAGTGGGTATGTGTTTAGCCTATTTGGAGGTGCAATAAGTTGGATGAGTAAAAGACAGTCTGTAGTGGCTCTTTCAACTACAGAGGCAGAATACATGGTAGCCACTCATGCAAGCAAGGAAGCAGTTTGGTTGCAAAGATTGTGTTCAAGTATGGGGTTGGTGCAGCAAGCTATAAGGATAGACTATGATAGCCAAAGTGCAAATTTCTTGGCTAAGAACCCTGCTTATCATTCAAATACAAAGCACATTGATGTTCAATATCACTTTGTGGGATATATGGTTGAAGCTAAAAGGGTGTTGTTGGTAAAGGTGGACACTTTGAAAAATGTTGCAGATGCATTGACAAAGTCTGTGAGCACTCAGAAGTTCACTTGGTGTAGAGAAACAATGGGTGTTGCAAAGTTGGGCTAATGACTCAGCTCTCTTGTGGCCCCCTGTGGAAAGAAAAAAACAAGTGGGAGAATGTTTGGTTTGTGTTATATTCTTTCCACAACTAATCACGCACGGGGGGGTAACAGGGGGGGCAGTAGCCCCCCTTGTTGGGCTCTGGGGTAGCACCTCGAAAAAAAAATTTGGTCCTTATTTTTCGGTGGGCGGACCCGCCCATGGTTTTGTACATGAGTTTGCACATGGTTTTGGGGCATGATGGTTTTCGGCCCCTAGTATTTTTTAGATCCAGTCAAGGGAACTACATTTATGTTCTAATCCAGGGTTAATGGATTGGGGTTTATGTATGCTTCGGCATGTATATATATGTGTTGTAACACTAAAAGGAACATAATGAAAAATCAAGTTGGTCATCCCGATTTGGGATCTAGGGTAAAATCTCTGTGTTTATCTGTTTTATGTTTTATGCTCTCGCTACTGTTTATTTTCTATTTTTAAGATTTGTTTGCAAATAATTTCTGTACAGGGTTAAAACCTACAGATCGGAGCGGTAAGTCTTAAAATAAGAAAAAGGAAAACACTGTGAAGTGTTATTGTGATGTACGGTAATGGGAGAATCAAGAAGAAAAGGGCAGAGGTTAAACTTTAAATATTTTCAAGCGTTTTTGCGTTAAAAAGGTAAAGGTGAGGTGAAAAGGGAAAATTGCTGATATTTTGAAGAACGGAAAAGGAAAGGGAAGGGGTTCTATGATGGCCGAGATGTGATAATCGGGAAATTCCAAGGCAAAATATCACATGCAAAACTTTAATGGTTTCTATGAATAAAAATGGTGTGGCAGTTGATAGGAAGAGAAAAAGAGGGAAATGGAGCATAACAGAGGTGTTTGGAAGCGTAACACAGAGATGGAAAATGAAGCAGGAAGGCAAGGGTGAAATTCTCCAGAACTTTAATACTGCTTCCTGGAAACAAACCTGCAGATTCATGCATAGGAAAACATAAAAGAATGCATGATAAAAACAATGAACTAAAATCAATTTTTTGGCCTGTGGGAAAGCCTACCCCTCTTGAGCTCTATTGACAGAGATGAGAAGGGAAGTCTAGATCCATAGCTTTTAGATATTTATCCTTAATTCTATTAAGCAAATGAAAACCTACAACAGTAATTCGAAATAGCAACTTGAAACTATCAGAAGCAAGATTAACTAAATGACAGAAACAAAAAATAACTAATAGACAGAAACAAACTAGTTAAATGACAGAAAGGAAATAATGGTAACAGGAAGAGAAGTTGAGGCACATGGATTTGGCACTAACCCATGATCCTCGCTCCCTTAAACTATATCAGTAAAACAACATCTGACTGCTCATTGCATTACAAAAAAAATAAAGTCTTATTACATCCTAAAGGTCTTAAACAGAAAAAGCTTAATAAAATGGAAAATGAATGGCATGGGATGGAATGGAATGAAAATGGAATGGAATGGACTGCATCGAATGGCTGGACCAGAATGGAATGGAAGTCAACCAAGCATCCTTCCTATCTTAGCTCTTCTCTATTTATTCTATAGGGCAACTACCAACAACTCCCTTGAAAATAGTGATTGAGACCACTTGACTATAAGTAAACATAGATTGAGTGCACTTCGTATTCAGTTTGCTTGGCTACCTTTGATAGTTAAGGAGGGTGGAAAACCCCATTGAATCTCTCCAATATTTATCCCTAATTTCTTGATATTGTGCTCATTTATTCTCCATTATTGATCTTCCGGTGGTAGGGAGAAAGTCCCTAAATCATCTCCTTCTCTAAATATGCATAATCTACCAAATATTCTCACAATATTCTACAAAAATAACCAATATTAGGCACAAATATACAATTACCTTTAAACCTTCCTATGAAAATATTGAAGCATAAGAAAACATTATTAAGTGCAAAAGGAGAGGTTTAATATATATATTCATGTGCATAAGGAAGGTATATGGGCTTAATAAAGGTTTTATGGGCCTTATTTTATGTCTAATTTAGAGGCCCATCAACTGCTATAGAATATTTGACTATATGGGAATAATCTCAACATGTAAAGGATTGCAGCACAGAGACAACTGCACACTTCATCTTTGAAAATGTCTTAACAAGGTTTGTATGCCCTAAATTTTGATGAGTGACCAAGGCACACATTTTCTGAATGGGACTATTCAAGCACTGACTGTTGAATTCAAGATACATCATCATAAGAGCACACCTTATCATCCACGGGAGAATGGGATGAAGATGTGCAATGCTAACCGTAATGATTGGGATTTATGCATGCCTATTTTTCTATGGGAATACATGACCACATGCAAGAAGCTAACATGACAAACTCCTTCCAGGTTGGCCTATGGACATGAGTCTATTATGCCGATGGAATACATTATTCCTAGTTTGTGCATCGCTGCAATAACCAACATGGTTGATCAAGAAAGTATGGAAGAAATGTTTTCGCAGCTAGTCATAGTCTTAGCGCCCTGGATAGTTGAAAGAGGGTGCATGACTCTAAAAAAGTCCGTCGAAGTGCAGACACGATCCAACGCAGAGACTGTTCTAGGAGGATGTTGCCATCGTAAACTACCCAGAAACTATCCGTTGGAACAGTAAATTTAGACAAGACATCTTGGTTACTATTTGGAGGAGTGGATAACCTAAATTTATGGAGGAGATTATGCTAGATTTGGAGTCGTTTTAGCATTTATGAAGTTTCATCAATGGACATAAGGTCGTTTGGCCCGCACCATCACTATAAATACATCATGAAGGGCCACATTTGATCCTCTTGATTCCTAAGTATCTTGAGAATATTGAAGTTGTTTCTCTTGCACCCTCTGTTGATTTTTATGTCTGAGCCATTTGAAAGGTTTGAAGAGATGATGAGAAATCAAGGGTTAGGTCATTTAGTTCACGAAGCCATGACTACGACAAAGCCTACCCCATCTATGTCACCGCTGATGAAACTCAATAACAATAGAAGCAGAAGAAGGGATAGACATCAGGGACCATAAAATCCCCTCAAAATCCGAATCCAAATCCAAAGCCCTCCCACACAGAGCATCACAAGCGCCCGATGGTTGAAGAGCCTGAAATGGTGGAAGAGGATATTTTTGAAGAAATTGACTCGATCTCACAGTTTCCCAAGTACATGGCGCTGCACGAGCCCACAATCGAGGTGATAAAGGACCTCGATAAGGTCAAGTCGTACATCAACACACCATCACTTCCAGATAATGTGTCATTCGAGGGAGAGATGTTGGAAAAGATCCTCACATTGAAAATGGAAGATTGGAACTTGGGGGACCGCGCAAAGTTCCCAGAACTTGTGCCATCATAATAATTGGAGCAGGTACCCTATGAGGGAGGATTTGTTAAGGTGGAGCTAATGAAATGGGCCTTGGGATATCAACATTCGGGATGGCTAAACCTTTTGACAGTCCCACACTTCGAGCATAACCCTATTACTAATATTTGTGTGCGCCAACTATTGGCCCTAGTGCACGATAATTTCCTCTGGCTGGGGATTCCCATACCCATAGATGCAACCCTCATTCATTGAATTATGAATTTTCCCTACCAAGGAGAAGATCCTGAGATGGCCTTTGGAGGAAAGGGTTAAGAGAAAAAGGTCGCAAATTATGTGAAGAAGAAGTATGGGGTAAACAAAAACACCCAGGGATTCATCATCAGTGAATAAATGACCCCACGGTCAAGTTTGGAACCTTGATCCTAGCTTGCAAAATGATGAGGATGTGTCTAGCCAACGAAGTACCGGCATCATCTATTGCACTGTCTGCGCAATGCGCAAAGAGAATCCAATATAACTGGGCCAAATACCTTTGCCAGGATTTTTTGGAGAATGTCAGAGAAGAAGAGGAGGATGGAATTTTTTTTTCATTATGCCTGGTTGTTGTTGTTGGTCGCATTGATCGGATGGAGGTTGCTAATGCAATCTCATATGCCAAACATTGAACCTAAATTGTGTGAGGCTGCAAGACATGTCGTTATGGGCAACCAAGATACCAGTAAGGGTGACATAGAACCAGATTTTTTGGGTTATTTTTGAAGCATAGTTGTATCAAGCAGTTCATTCCAATCCATGCTTGTCACCAGCCTTGTATGATCAGTACAAGCACATCACATATTTCAAGGTGATGTTCCATAATTTCCACATTCATGCAAAGCCAAACATGGAAAGAGTTTGGTATGACATGCCATACCTGGTGACAAAATAGGATCTTGCACAGATAATGATAGGATGGCCCCCTGTTTGGTTGACCACAGTGACAAATGTTGGTGTGAAATCATCTTCCCCACCACAACCATCCGTATCTAAGCCATGTACAAAGAAATACAAAAATAAATACTAGGTGGAAGCCCAGAAGAAGGACACGCAAGAGCCAACTACTACAACAGAGACAGAGAACCCACCCACAGATACGGTGGATGTGCCAAGTGACGCAGAGATGGAGGACCGTGAAGGAACCAACAAAAACACGCCCTCGAAAGACACATGTCAAGGCACCAAAAGAGGCCCTCAATCCTCTCCAAGTCTGCGCCAAAAAAGGAAAGCATCTAAGAAGATCGAGGTTGAGCCATTGACCCTCACATATGGATATTTGGATGAAATAGGCAACACAATGAATACAATAATAGAGGATGTATGGAGAAACATGGAGGCGCATTAAAAATTGGTCCTTTAATATGTTCAATAAGGAATCAATTAGATAAATGTGCAGGCCAATGATATACAAGTAAGTGTGGTTCAAGCAAGCGTGGGACAAGCAAGTGCGGGACAAGTGAGCAGATTTTCCATTCGACATCCATCGACTTTAGAAAGTCAAGCATTTCATGTTTCGGGTGCAACGCTTCACATTGATAATCCAAAGTTGCACACATCCATCCATGCAGGGCCCGAGGTCCGAATTGACTTGGTCGTTTTCCCGAGTGGAAAACTACATGCAATGCATACCATGATTATAAACAAGCTGCAATATAGGGAGTACAAAGCGTTGAAAAATACCTATGAGGATCAGAAGCAAGTTGAAACATTAAATAAGGGGAAGAAGTTTGTCGAAGTATCTAGGAGTGTTACAGAGAGTCAGCGTTGCGCAATTAGAGTCACTCATTAGTCAGATGTGCTCTATGATCCCAGATTTGACAGTACCCACTACTACCACAAACACTACAAAGTTGGAGAGCTTGGCAGCCACGTTTAAAACATCAAGGTTATAAATAGCCATTGTGCATGCAGAGCTGGAGAAAAATATTGCAGATTTACAGGAAAAATTGCAGCTAGAGACGCCTCCAGAGGTCAAAGCACAATGTGTCACAATAGTTTAGGAAGCCACAACAAGTATCATGACGACTGTAGAAGCATGCAAAACACCTTTTTAGGATGCCATGGGCATTTGGACCTCTGTCCAATATGACCCCATGGCTCAGCAGCTAAGGATGGATCTATGCATGAAGGAGCAACATTTCAACGACATTAGAGTCACTACATCGACCCTGGAAACAGCTCATAGATTAGTTCTACTACAAGAAGGTCGTGCCATTCAGACCGAGATTGATACTCTACACCGACAGGAGAAGCTATTAGAATCTAGAATGTAGCCATGGGTTGAGGAAGCGCTACAACTATCACAAATAATTGACAGTGCAATGAAGGGACTCCAACAGACACAGTGAAGCATCATCCTTGCAACAGAAGGGTCGACTACAAAGAAGTTCATGCGAGAAGCTCAGAGCGCAGCAACACAAAGCACTAAGATCGTTCAGCCACTCAAAGAATCCATTAAGGTGTTGCGGGCCAAGATGTAGGAATCTGGACCAGAGTGACTCGAGGATGATTCACTAGCTTATGTTGGGGGCATGTTGGGTTAAGGTCCCCTAGGGTCAAGTTTTGAGTACAATTTTGGCTAAGTTTTGTAGAAACACGTTGCTCACAAAAAATTCAAGGAACTTTGGGGTGGTTCAAAGTTCCTTTATTATTGTAGAGGGTTAAAGGGAAAACATGGAGATCAAGCCATGGTTTGAGACAATGGTATTTATGTGTCTTAGTAAAATAAATATGTATGAGTCAAGTCAAGTAGAAAGAATCGAAGAATCTTATCTTGTCTTATGTGATCTGATTTTGAGAAAGTTGTGTTAGTATGGGTTGTATAGGCTCCTACCGGCTGTGTCCACGAAGACCTAGTCCTGAGTTGTGTGCAAGAAAATATTTTTGTATTGATTAAAGATATATCAATAAAGAGAAGAGTTTTGATGAATCGTTATCTACCTGTATGATGTTTATGCTTATGTATTAATGCATCAATTTACTTATATTTATGTTTCTATTAGTGAATATGCATTTATCTAAAGTTACGCATATGATGGTATATTATTGTCTTCGGGGAAGTATTCTATGATTGATTATGATCCCTGTTAAAGGATAGATCTCTATAGTTGTGAAAGAGTTATTCATGTTTCTATTGAGTAGATATGAATGAGAATAATTGTCTGCTTCGTGCACGATTGTATTACAGTTAAGGGTTTTTTTGCGTTAGATTTGAATTGGGTCGAGAAATTCACTGCACAATATAGTAACCATTAGATATGTTAATAAGGCATAATATCCACATCACACCCTCCCTCAAAGTGTGGAAACCTGGTTCCAACACTCCCCCATACTGCTTCTGGTGAGACTTTGGTTTGTGCAAGAATATCACTACCGAAAGGGCTAGTAGTTGGAGGGTTTTGTTGGTTGTGTAGAACACTCTGAATCTGGGTTAGGACCCCTCAAGCCAACAGTAATACACCTCCTTCTTCTAACTATGGGTGGTTACTAAGTTACCCAATTCTCGTAGCATGGTCAGAAGAATGGGGTAATTGCGGTGTTTATTATTATTATTATTTTCATTTTTTTAATGCACCAAGTAATAATTTTCAAAGACTCAATGGTTACATAATAGATACATATAGCATGAATAAGATATCAACTATCAACTATCCATTTTTAAAATATTACAGTCCTTCATGATTTAATCTAGCCATAAAGGGTTTATTCTTTTCATTTCTAAAAAAATATGGAAACATCAAAATATGCTATACTAATGAAACATTGGACAACTTTCAAAGGCTTCTCATGATATCTATCAACATAAGCAGTTTTCTAAAGGTAAATCATACTCATGGTTGAGTTGGAATTTAGATTAACTCATGGATTTATCAAAGTAAGGCTTAATTGTACCCTTTCTCTAATTGTTAGTAATGCTAAAATAAGTTGCATTTATAGCATGATAATTATTCCAGAATTACCATCAATATCTTCTCATGCAATGGTTTACTTAAACCCACATGTCAATTTACATCATGCAAGATATAGACAATGGTTTCAACGCAGCTAAGGTAGACAAATGATAACAATAACCAAGTATGAAGCAAATATAGGTACATGGAAAATCAAAGGTAGCTCAAAGCTTTGTTGGAAGTTCCCATAAAACACTTGAAGTAATATAAAATCTGGGGATAAAAACATAGTGAATGCTTGAGCTTTCCTTCAATGACATATATTAAAAGTGTGGCATTGATCTATGGATACCAAACATGCCCACAAATCATCTATGAATATAAAACTTCTTAACACCTCTTCACACACCCTATTCATATAAATATTATTTGCATGCACACACCTATAAAAAACCTCAATGCATGTTTTGAGTAGATAGAAAACGTTATGTGTGCAATATATCTATATATATATATATAGATATAGATATATATATATATATATATATATATATATATATATATATCAAGATACATAAATTAATTGTCAACCTTATGCCATGAATCCTCACATTTATTATATGTGTCAATCTATAAGTAGCAGTTGAAACCATATGCAATTTTAATATCTCTTTTAGTTGTGACACACAAACACACATATAGACACACACTTGGCCTTATATTATCAAATGAAATATTGTACGTATAATGTAACGCTATAAATTCCATCACAAAGCACGATCATAAACCCTTCTGTGATGATAGTCAATTACTCCAAAATAATTAAGGATTTTGAGTGATCTCAAGAGAACTAACTACTTATTTGTTCATAATTTTTTTAAACAGTGAATCATCACACATTTTCCCATTCTCACGCAAATTTGTACAATTACAAGCAAGGACTAGTATTGAATTCAACAAACAATAGATATCCAATATGAAGAAGCTACTAATCATCTTGCACGACATAGATAAAACCATTTGCACTACTTGAATACACCCACAACATTGTCAGCTAGATAGAGTTTGGGAATGTATAAACATTTGAAATGTATCTTTTAAATCTTGACAACTAACTTGATATTGGTGCAAAATTCCCTTTAATCAGCAATACATAACGAAACATAGGTGGATGAAATTTACAACTTTGGGGGGGACAACAGTGATCTCTAATGAATGGCTTAATGGATCACAACCAGCGCAATATGCAATATTCATAAGAATACAACAAAAATTTAGGCCATGAGTTAGAATAACAAGCAAAAAGCCAGTATGTTACGTTACATTATTAGATGCATAAATTTGTGGAAAATATTTGGTGTAAAGGTGTGCAATACGTTTTATATACGGCTCAAGTGAAGCTATGAAATCTCATCATAATTCTTGGTTAGATTCAATGAGATGACCCCATGGAACATTGTTTTAGTCTAAGTTCAAATTAGAGAATGCAATGTTCTTGGTCTTAGTAATCAATGAGCAAGCTTAGTCGCCTTGATCATTAGTTCAGAAAAAATTGCACTTAACCATAAGCAGCATTACAAGATGTTAAGCATAGCTTGACCTATGCATGCCAAATCGTTTGCAAGACAAGAATACACAAAGCATACATGGAAAAAGGATTGTGCCCCAAAATCAAGGTGGAAGAGATTCCCCGAGCAGGAGAGTAATCCAAGTGGAGGTTATTCACTCATCTCATATTATGACAAAGCATTCAATTCATAATGTTCAATAAGATAGAGCCATTGCTCAGTCAGAATAAGAGGGAAAGTATGGCTCAAAGGAAGGAATTATTATAGCAGAAAACAAGGAATCACTTCCCCGCAATCAACAGTGCAAAAAATGGATTAAACATAGGATGAAGGGAATACTCATGAGTTAAATGAGTCAAAATTGGTTTAAGTAAAACATTTGACAAAAAAATAAGCAACCACATTGTACTGAGCATGTAAGAGAGTTGACCCAAGATTTATGAACATAAGGAAAATTCCCTAGTGTAAGAATGTTGATTGTGGTCTATGGGAAGAGTGCATACACCCAAGGAGCACTAGAACATGAAGCATGGATGCCTGAAAATGGTGATAATGTAATGTATGGTTGTGGGAAGGGTGGGGATACCAACCAACAAGTAGGAAACAAAACCCCAAAAAATTGACTTAGAGGTTGCTAACAATCGTCTTTTTCTACCCATAAATACTCAAAGCGGATCCCCAATCCTATCAGCCATTAGGAGTTATACACATATTCCCAATAACATTGTATAAACACATATACATTCCATACAAAACATACTACAAAAAATATGTTATTAAATATATGTAACATAACACATATTATACACAATATGTTATTAAGTCTATGTAACACAACACATACTATACACAATTTGTTATTAAATATTTGTAACACAACCGATAACTAGATTTTGTCCTAGCTTCACTTACACACAGTTCATTACAAAACAAAGAATACCCATTACACATTTTAATCCTTTTTAGAATAATATTTCAAGAGCCTCAATAATGACTAGCATGAGAGAAATACTTGATGGATTACAGGAAACTGAGTCAAGGGCGAGAACTCTCATGCCAACTTTAGGAAGACTGCAAATATACCCCTCTCACGCAACTGCCACCCCAAATTAAAACTCTAGGGCGTAAGGGGACTACTCCAATGGAAAAAATAACTCTCACCTTTAGAAAATGTACCATTATTTAGACAGAGCTTCCAACTTTAGGAAATGTGAAAACCTGCAATCCTCTCTCCCTCTTTAGTGAGCACTGCCTTCCCCAAAAGAATCTCTTCAACAAGTATTAGTTTTCTTTTTTTCCTTGGTTGTCCAACCTATTTCAATTTTTTTTTTGTTAATTAGTCTTGTATTCTTGCCAAGTATTTCAATCCAATCCATACGAATGTCACTTTCCCTTGGTTGCCATTTTTCCTTGTTGTTGCTCAGATTGTACAAGCACTGCGACAATGAATCAGGTTGGGGGTTGTCACCCTCATCCCCGACCTCCCCGTTCTAGCTGCCTCCCAACAACTAGATATGGGGGTAGTCCATATGAAAATGTGAAGGTGAAGGACAGTTTGGAAACCAACGAATTTGGGAGACACGATTGAGTGGCCTAGCTACTTGGTTAAATTATGCAAGAATTAAATATTAGATTAGATTTAATTTTGAGACCAGTGCCTTGTGGAGTCGAATTATTGCTTATTATAAACAAAAATCCAAGTAACCTTATGGAAAATCACTGCTTTAAATTATCACTATCCTATATGTTATGAAAATCCTAAAGACCTGGGTATAATGTAATATTCTTGGTTGATTTTAATTTATATTCCTATTCTATGTGAAACCTTCCTCTTAACTATTTTTGAACTAGTATTTAGAGTAGGTTGTACGATGGAAGCCAACAGGAAGTATGCAGAGGCTTGATTAATGATACCTCCCCCTGTGTTCATCCTACCTAGTGCCTCCCACGCAATAGATACTATGGCTCTGACGACTGTAGGCTCACCATGTTAACCACTAGAAAGGTGTTGAATCCATCAAGCTAGGTGAGAAAGGGTGTCCCTAGAAGTATATCAACCACGCTTATGCTTGGAGGTGAATTTTTAGTGCAACTAAACTTAGAATGCTTATGCAAGATGGATGAGAGAATTATTGGGTTAAGATTGCTTATGTGTTTCAAGTACTTTGGTTACAATTAATCTTTAATTGTGACAATGAATACTTAGAAATGAAATCCAAAGAAAATATTATTACCAAGAATGTGCCAATTACCAAGTGTCGATAAAAATCAATCCAAATATAATCTTATATTCCTCGACATGCTTGAACAATGATAGAAATTTAAAAAACTTATCCAATTATGACGATTACTTGTGGCCCCTTGATGCGGGTGACAGTATAAGTACACATGAAAACTGCCTCTCCCACGCTCGAGATGAGGAAACTTTGCAACACAGTCCTTCACTCGACGTGGAACCCCACTCCTGCAATCATTCACATGAGATGACAGAGATCGGGCATAATGAAGACACACCAAGACAATATCATCCCCTCTGAGGCACCTCTCTGTCGCAATCTTTTGAATGATCTCCCGGATGGATGTGAGGCTCAGCCATAACTCTATGCACATGCCTACTCATGAAAATCGTTACAGCATGCAGCTACAAGCGAGGCATAATAATGCTCAACAACTTCGCATGTGTCATAGGCCTATTAAAGGGAAGGACCTACAACACAAAGTGACTCATAGTATGTTCCTTCTAGTTTTTATGTTGTTTAAGTTCCTACCCTCCTGCGTTCCCACTCTGCCGCATAGCCTCCCCCCTAGTGTTGCGTTATGAAGAATCCCCAGGGCTACGCTCCCCTCTGATTGCGCAACACACCTCGACTCCATCTGCCTTGCTAGTTTCATCAGCCTGGGTGCTCCCAATATCCCACGCCCCTTACCGTGCATTACCCTTCAACGCACCTTCTTGTCCACTAGCACCTTGCTACGCACATCCCACCTCAAGTCAGAAGTGCTCCTCCCTTCCTCTCAGGCCTTTATCAATCCTTTTCTTCATCTGACCATGGCACCTAGACTACGCCAAAGAACCATCAAAGGAGGCTAGAGAGGTGTGCTCCCTGGTCGCTACCACCGGGGGCCTGATAATCACCTGGAATCCATTAAAGGCTCCTCCTTAGGCAGTCACGTTAGAGAGGTTCCCAAAGCCTTGAACTCAACCAGGACAAGGAGGCCCCCACTCATATTATGTAGAGAGGCAGAAGCGGACCAAGGAAGTCTGCCATTACACACCAGGATCACCCCTTGCTCCACAAGACTGAGCCTATTCCAACACAGGAAGATGATGGGGATGAGATAGATGTTTGGATAATGGACTCGGAAGGAACCTGGACGTTATTCCCGGATGCTGACTACCCGGTGGCTCCCATCCTCTGCGCACCTGTCTCCAGGCCTCTGCGTCAACCCATTGCTGAAGAGGAAGTTGTTGCGCAAGCATATGCCCGTCCCATTGTGGAGGAAGATCCAGACATCGATGATGATGTAGAAGACTCATGACTGCGCTGCAGCTCAGCTCTACTTAGTTTTCTGTCATGCTTGTTATTATCACACAAATTCTATTTTCACTGGTGCTACGGAACATTTTGTAATTTTCTATTTCATGTTCTTTCCGGGCTGGTTTCCTCCACGGAGTCAGCCCCATACTTGCGCAACAAATTTTGGGATTGGTTAAGCACAGCTTACCAAATCAGCTTGTAGCATATGTATTGTTATATTTTTGAATTAATATAGATTAGCCTCATTTACCAGAAAAAATTACTTGCGGCAATTTAAGATCCTCAAGATATTTAAACAAAGTAAATGTCAATGATATTATGCCAATATTGAGAGATGGTAGATATTTCATGACCACTAACTCTCAAGATGTCAACTCTTAGGATAAACAAGACCATGTGTTTAGCAATTATCCAATGATTCCTTTAGCAATGTTCCTTAAATAATTAGATCCTCAACACAATAATGTCAATTAGATGCCAAAAAACTTAAGAAAGAGAGAGATACTTCAATGCCAATGAAATTCCAATGGCCAAAGTAACTTAAACCATTCAACAAGATTAGATCTATGATGTGTGACTGCTTACTTAGTGAAAAATTATTCATTCTTATAATGTTTCAAGAAATAATACCCTAAAGGTCTTGTGTTGACAACATTCACAGATTAGGGGCATGCCATTCAAGAAGGACTCACTTAACCAACTTCTATACTGAAAACTAGATACTACTAGTTGCAGAACTTACCCGAAATTCCCCTGCTATGTAGGATCCTGTGGGTGTAAAACTTCACAAAGACTTTCCCCTTTGTGCTCTAAACCTATAAATCCACAAAGAACTACACAAAAACTTAGTTGTGCAAGATATATAGTTCCTAAATGTCGTTGAAAAACCATGTATAATATCATAAAAACAATATGAAATGTTCAATTAATGATTATTACACATGTATAAAGAATCATAAACATCAGAACAATATGGCTCTTCTTATTATGAATTACACGTACGTAATCAAAACGTGGAGATATCACTCGAATCCCGCCATGGCCTTTGAGCATACCGTCCTTCCGGATCCGTCCAGCCCTAGCCTCGCAAGAATTCTTCCAAGATGTGTGCACAATAGATGTCACATAGGGGTGATAAACATCTCAAGGAAACAAGGGTTTCTTGAATATACCCGGGAAAGTGCAGGAGGCACGGAATATCGTAATTGAATAGGCTCCAATGTAGTATAATATCTATATATTTTCTCCTTAGTCATTCCTTCAGGATTTTATCCTCAAATTATTTTCCGCAGCTTAGGGAAACGCTAGGCCACTGGACCGGGGTGGTTGAATTACTGGAATAACCATCAAACCCACCTCAAATATAGGGAAATTATATATATTTTTAATAATTAAAAGGGTATACACAGATCTCTATGAATGGACTCGCGGGTATACGCGGAAAAGTATCGACAGAGTCGCGTATGGGTTTTAAGATATTGTTTTTTGAGAAATTTTTCAAGTCTAAGGGAAAAGGGTGCCCAAGGCCAAAGTGTAAATCATCAAGTACATGAAGGTGATAAATGACACAATAACATATGCCCCCTAATATATGAGGTCAGAAGGGGTACATGATGGCCGAAATGTATTATGTGCATTGAAAGAACTTTGCGAGGACTAGAGAGGACTTCACCAGATTTCAATGTGCCAAAAAACCAGTGAGAGAAATCAAAGAGATAGCTCATGTCTGAGGCAGGAAAACCCATGCTCAGTGAAATAAAATCATGTTCGCATATGAAATATAGAGTGGATCCAAAATGTATACAAGTATAGCTAAAACAAAATGTAAAGTACATAATGAATCATCTGATCACTGATCAATGCCTAGAAGTACAAGTCAAAATCAGGTCCAAGTATCACATATAGAAGACAGATCAATGATGTTGCAACAGATATCTGATCAGAACTGAATTTCCAAGTACCAAATCATAAGTGGTGGAACAAATGGTATAACACGCAACTCGGGAGCCAACATATAAGATGTTTTTTTGGTGAAACTACAACATATAAGGGTGTACGATGTCACCGGAAGAAAACTAAAGAAGTTGTCTAAGTGAACCGAATCATGTTGATGCAAACCCGAGGCCTTCACCGATCACTATGGCACAATTCTACAAAATGGGAATAAATGAAAGTCGACCATGTGAAAAATCGTTTGATTACCATTCATTGATGTATACCATTAACAAACGTGAGACAACCCACCGATAATGATAATGAGTGTCAAGGTGCCCCAGTACAATCCAACAAGTGAAAATAAATGAGTTGAAGTCGAACACTTGAAAAAATCCACCAATCAGGAGGCAATGATGTATCCTCACTATCGATGGCGAAGAATCTGCCACTGATGACTGCAAACCCTAAGGTATTGACAAAAGGACTCTAGACCTTATTCCCAGAGCAATGAGTCGAAGTCGATGGGAAAAGATCTGCTGGAAGGAAGGCATTAATGCATCCCACATCAGTCCAACACAAGTGTAACTCGCAGGCAAAAATTTGGAAGGAACCGGACGTAGAGTGAAGTAACCAACCCGAAGTACATTTCTGGCATGCATAAGATGAAGCTAGCGCACGGCAGAAACCCTTTGAACCAACCAATAATGAAAGCTGACAAAGAGGCGAGATATCCACCGATAGGGTCAGATGGAAATCAAGGTACTGCAGGAATCCCAGGTGTGATAATGTAAGCTGTTGTCGAACATAAGGGAAACCACTCAGTCAAAGACCCATGATGATGATAAAATGTTGAGCACAAGGTAACCTATCAATGATGTAAATAGGGCCAGGGTGAAACTCTAGGTTTGCTCTCAGAGCAATATGTCGTAGTCGATAAGAGACAAACCCGCCAGCAAGAATTCAATGGAGACCTTCTCAAACCATCACAAGCATAGGACAAAACATCTGATGTGATAGAATAAGATATTGACAAGATCGTGAAGTTTGACTGAAAAATGAGTCAAGAGACACCGCAGATAGGTCGACTCAGGTTAACTTCCCTTGAAAAAAAGCACAACTCGTTTTGAATGGTAGCAAATGATAACTTTGTATAAGTTTTTCATGCAGGAGGCACGAAAAAAACCCTCCATATGATTGGAAGAGATAACCAACCAGGGGATAACTAACGCATGTGACAAGGTTATGGCTTCTCCTAAGTCAAAACTAAAACCATCCCAAATGAAGGAAAGACATAGATTTTTTTGCTTTTCTCAAGGGCGACAAAACTGACACTGTAGTTTCCATCAAAATATGAAGTAATATCCCATTCCCGCTCTTTTTCACATCTTTAATTTTTTTTGTATTTTTTATATTCAAAGCCTGAAAAAGAATAAAATAATGCTATAATACAATGGATAGAATGAGTATCATAAAACAGATGCACTAGTTCCGGGGATAGGAACAATCCTATGCTAAATGCAAGGTGGCAGAAACTGGTAAGTGATACTCAGAGGAATGTTCAATCCATGGGTAACAAGGTGTCAAGTCGCGGTAGCTAAGCAATTGCAAGGTTAACTTGTACAAAAATTCATGGTCAAAATATGGCTTAAACATTGAGTCCAAATGAAGACGGCTAAAGGCCAAGATAAACAAGTAGTCAATATGCAATGTAGAAATACAACTTGAGAACAAAAGGGAGCCTCCAGGGTAATGGCCAGAAAAATGATAGCGAAGAAGAAGAAGAATGAAGCTTCAACATGTATGTCATGGCGGGACTAAAGAGGACTCCCAAGCCTACATCAATTGCAGCATGGGCGACAAATGCTAGCGAGGAACTAACTAGGAAGCCCATGTAAAGGAAGGCTCTACTACTAAGTCATGATTGAAAAATCAACGAGTGAAATGGGTTAAGTACTCATGAAAAGATGGGATCAACCCTATGGCAAGTGATCATAACAAAGGCTAGCATGTAAATGAAACAGAAAGTGGATTCCCTAACCTATATGCCAGTTCAAAATCATATACCTGCCATGACAGGTCTACGGTCATGGATCCAAAGAAACCTGAAAAAATCTCACCTTCAGTAAAATGTCCCTGAAAAAATACCTTGCCCAACACTTACAAGAAACACGGTTATACAGCCTTAGATAGATTTTGAAAAATAAGCACGAAGGAATTTTGCAAAAAAAATTCAAATTATGGGTATAAATACACCATTTACCTCATATTTGGATCATTTGCACATTGCAGAAGTGGAGGAGGAACTTTTGGAGCAAAAATTCCCTTTCTAAAAACTGGAGCAATCAGCCATGAAATTGTGCCGAATTAGTCAGGTAGGCTCTTAATTCATATTTATCATCAATTTCGTTCCATTTTAAGGAAAAATTTATAAATTTGATCGTAGGAAAAATTTGTTTTGATGAAACCCTCTGCACATACGCGGGTTCGTGTGGATGAACCTACGTATGATACGCAACTGTGTGTAAACGAAGCCGTGTATGCGCAAGCCAAGAATTTAAAACATGAACCTAATGCATTGTTTGATGAATTTTCTCAAGATGTCAATTAGCTGGAGGGAGCGTGAAAATAGTGCCATCGACAATGAAGTGATGGAGGATCAAAATTCACTCGATATCCTTCGGAATTGTGGATTGCTCAAGTTCTTTAAAATGCCAAATATGAAAAGTAATGTCTGGTTGCTCCAAATGTTGGTAGATCATTGGGAACCCGAGGAAGATTGATTCATAATAGATCAAATACCTATACGCATAGAGGTGGAAGACATATATTTCATTACTGGACTCTCTTGGAGAGGAGATCTAGTATATTTTCACATAAAGCCTTTGGGAGGGCTTACTATGGAAGACTACGTCCAAGTCTATTGCATAGAGAGGTCTCAAAAAGTAGGGACTCAGATTTCAGTCAAATATTTGAAATAATTATATATGAATATTCTCCTTTTCACCATTGGCAGGGTAGCAGGATTTGCTTCCTTACATCAAGCATCAAGGAATCAGATGAGCATTGCAGTGGAAGGTTTGATTCACCTCTTTGATTGGTGCACAGCATTGTTGAGCAACATGAAGAGACAGTTGAATTCGATCCGGAATGCAAAAACTAAACACTTTGGGTATGGAACTATATTACTGACATTCTTCTTTGAGAGGATTCTAGGGCTTTGGCCCAAAGTCATCTCAACCATCAAAAGCCCTAGAGATCTAAGAATAGCCCAGTGGGTTGATCTGATGAAGAGACTGGGGGGATGTGAAGTTCCCTGAACCACATGGGATGACGAGTTATTCCAATGGTGGGAGGAACAAGTTATCGATGTGGAAGATTATCCCTATGTTGGGATGGATTTTTGCGGTGATCTAGATCTAGTCCTTCCACCTGGAGCAGCATGGGGTGCAATTGGTGAGATTGCAATTTTTTATTTTTTATTATATGATTTTTGTGGATTTTTCGAAATATGATAATGAAAAAATATTTTTGATTGAACTAAAATGACTTACAAGATTATTGATGATCATGATACAGATATGGGACCAGTCATACCTGAGGGATTTTTAAGGCATAAGCGCCGCAGAGGTGAGGCAGATGCAGAAGACCCGGGTAGGACCCTCCATGTTGTCCAGAGAAACTTGGAGAGTTTAACTCGCCAAGTGCCTATGTCTGCAGTAGAGGACTTACCAGAGGCTATCCAGAGATGGGTAATCGGGGTACCACGAGACTGGGTGTGGTTATTCCACCATGTAGCGACTGCTATCATGTTCTATAGGAACACGAATGTTGGGCAGGGACCACGGGATTAGATATATAGATTTTACCAGATGATTGTAATATATTTTTGATACTGAACATGATCGGGCATAAGCCCTAATTTTGTAAGACAGATGGGTCTAGATTTTGTATATTGTGAACACTCTGACTATATATATATATATATATATATATATATATATATATATATATATATATATGATGTGAAGCTTCAAATGTATGAAAAATGAATGATGTATTTGATATATTGATGAAAATGTTGAATGATGAATATGCCAATCAATTGCTTGATTAGCCAATAAGTCTGCCATCTAATTATCAGCTTGAGGAATGTGAATGAATGTTATAAATTGAAATAATCTCTATAACAAATGTACCCTCAAAAATAATCGGTGCAAAAATGGGTCTCGAACCCGATATGTGTTGTTCAGCTGTGAAACCACCAGTTGGGAGTCCAAGAAAAATACTAACGAATCAACACCCAAAGATATTGCTTCTGAGAGTAGATAAAATACTGTAGTGCATTCTGCTACGTTGTTCGAAGCAAGACCAATGCAGACACCTCTTGAAACCAACAACTGACTGGATGGATAATGAAGTACCCAAGCCACGGAAGTCAAGTTTCGAGTATGTCTACTAGCACCATCAGCGAAACCAAAATGACTCATGACATCCAACACAACATTCCAAAGCAGATCAAATGCATCATAATCACACCAAAAATCGATAACTCAGATATGTAAAAAAAAACAAAAATATATACAAAAAGCAAGATGCTAGGCCAAAGCCTAGGCATAATACTTCTTCAAATAGAGCCCATTTTTGGGCTCTGCAAACTCATTTCTCTGAAAATCAACCAAAGCATAAGCTCATTTTTTAAGGACCATTTTAATGATTAAGGGGCCATACCACATAGATTTTAACTTGTCGGCTCCTAGGGCATCCTTCTCTTGGGCATAAACCAAGACAAGGTCTCCTTTGGAGAAAACCCTAGGCTTGACCGCTTTATCGTACTGAACTTTTATCCATTTCTTATGTGCTTCATTCATCGTGGTGGCATCTCGACGTTGCTCATCGAGATGTTCCAGATGAAGGAGACTTTCTTCCATACTCGAGGTGTCAGGAAGAAGTTCTATAGCTAACTTAAGAGAAGGAATTTCACATTCAATGGGAAAGATAGATTCCATCCCATAAGCTAGTTGAAACGAAGTAAAACCAGTTGCAGTTTTGACTAACGTCCTATATACCCAAAGCGCGGGATACAACATAATGTGCCAATTGGATCGAGCTTTATCAATTTTCCATTGAAGAATTTTCTTCAAGGATTTGATTACGGCTTCCACCTGCCCATTGGCTTGAGGATAATACGGAGATGAGTACTCTTGCCAGAAACCTAATTTCAGAGCCAATTCAACCATCATGTTGTTCTGAAAATGACTACCATGATCAGTGACAATCTCTTTGGGAATACCAAAGCAAGAGATGACTTGATTGAAAAGGAAAAGAGTTGTTGTCTCGCCATCATTCCCAAAAGTACGCATAGCCTCAACCCAAATTGTGAAGTAGTCTACGGCTACAATAATGTACTTTGACCTTTAGCCGAAGGTAGGTTACAAGTATTATAATCAATACCCCACTTTTTAAAGGGGCTGATAGTGATGACAGGAAAGAGCGGAGCTGGATGAGCACGCATATTTCGAATATAGACCTGACACGGATGACACCTTTTGACCGATGTTAGTATGATTCTTTCGTTGTAAAAGATCACTTTAGCTATGCATATCAAGTAGCCCTAACATCAAGTATGGCTGCAAAATATCCTTAAGTTTGCTGCATAAAATTAGATCTAAGCGTAAAAGATATTAATCAGATAAGATATAAAATTGCTCCATGCATCTAATGAACAAGACAAGAACAATGTATAAAAATAATCTTATATTATATTAAAGAATGGGGCACCTAAGAGGAAAACAAGAAAGGTGTTTTCCAGTTCTCTTCAGTGGGATGGGTTCTTGGAAGTCCTCAGTGTTTCAGATCTAAAATTCCTCTCTTTGGTTAATGTGGAAAACCCTAACAAACATGGAACTCAATGGGAGTTCAAATGCAAACAAATGAAATTGGTGACCAAGAGTAGATCTAGTGTGATCCAATGCAATGGAGGTGACTAATGAATGGGGAAAACCTTTCTATTTATAACAAAATATTGGGGTGTTCTAGAACTTGGTGCATGAATAAAATATTATTAATCACATTCTAGAATCACCCTTTAGGAATATTTTATTATATTTGTTGGAGGGAAAAGGGTTTTTGACTTGGGTCAATTCCTTTATTTATAAATAAATGATTTATTTATTATTTAAGGGAGATGAGGGGAATATAATTAAATAAATAATGGTTTATTTAATTATTTTAAAAATGATTTAGTCAAATTTAACTAGGAATAGTATTTAAATAGTGATTTAAATAACTTATTCTTAGGAAATAATTAAATAAATAATGATTTATTTTAATTGATTACCTTGTTTTGGGTTAAATATGACCAAGAAATGTAAACAAATGTGGTGAAAGCGATTTTACTTGGGGTAAAATTAGTCTTACATGGTGTACTTGGGTTCATCTAACGATAATGGGTTAGATGACCAAAAAATGGTGTAACAGATTGTCCCCCAACGTACGAGTGTTAGGAGAAAATCGTATGACTGAAGTACGTTGTAAGAACTGAATCACTAAACAACAAGATAGAAATGAAAGAGAGGAATGTAAGGTAATCTAAAGTGGTGGAGGACTAGACCCTGAGGAGACGAGACTTACAGGTGCAACAAGTATCAAGTGTATGATGTGGTACCAATGTGAAAGGCGGCGGGGGAGGCATACCTATGCCCGCTGAGACAATAGTACAAAGAATAAGGCACCCAGAAAACCACAGAACGCAATAGTAAAACCAGTGCTGGCCTAATCATGAGCCAGAAATCAAGAATGATGAATCCCACATACATGCGATGCCTGGAATAATCGTTAGGACTTATACAATAATATGGTAGTACATGAGATATTAATACACCCAAATGCCCCCTACACACGGGGAAGGGCTCGTGAAATCGGACCGACACGTGCAAATCGAAGAGGTGCTGCAAGTGATTGAGGCCGATATCATCAAATGAGAGGAGCTGCATCAAGTGTTGGAATGAAGAAGTCATCCGGGTATGTGGGGGGCTACCTGCAGGGCCACCCCCTCCTAAGGGTTAAGACATCTCACACACACCCGGGTATCACCAATAGCTACTGCTGCATCACTGAACCATCAAGTGTATAGATCACGATGAGGCTGAAAAGAGCTCGAACCAAGGTACACTACCCCCTAGACTTGACTTCTGGATTAAATGAGCTGATTTCGACAGAAGTTGATCCACCATGGGTAAGGCAATAAGGGAACCCGAACTAAGGCATGAGAGAAAATAGTGGAGCGACGAACAGACGGACACTAATGATGATGAAATGAGGGATACTAAGTGGCAGATGGACGACTTCCCTTGTTAGAGCATGAAAAGCATGGATGGATTGGCAGAGACTGACACAATATCATGAGGGATAGGGGACAATGGGACTGAGGGTCATACTGTGTAACACGAGAGGTGGACCAAGTAATGAAGGGTGAAGGACTATAGCGGGATAAAAAGGGACGCGAGATAGACTCCTTGACTGATGATGACTCAACTTGGATGCTCTAAACAAGGGCGAGTTGATGGTGTTGCCACACAGTAAAGGTCCAATGGGGAACTATGAAAAACATGAGTACAAGAGGGTATCTCATGATGAAAATCAACACAAAAAAAGACAGGTAAGAAGGCAAAGTGGTGCCCCCCCCACGTACAAGTGTTGTAAGTGAAGAAATTTGATTTTGAGGAGAGATGAAAAGGTCGTTCATGGACAAAATGTGTCCTGGTGAAGTATGGAAACATGAAAAATGAACAAACACCCATTTGAGTGCTCGGTGAGAGCTTTCCAACGGTGTAGACGGTTTGTCAAACGGGGCTATGGTTTGGTCGTAGCGGGAGAAAGAAAAAATAGGGGTTTTCTTCTAATAAGGTGTTTTCCCTCCAAAATCATTCATTTGCTTGTGGAGCTGTGGTGAATGTGGAGAGGAGAGAAGGCCCTAAATCTTGCTGTGATCGTAGCGGACAAACTGACCGTTGGAATTGCAATCCGTCAGTTGCAGGTAAGAGGCCTAATCCTAAGCTTTGTTTTTGATGGATTGAAATTGCAGATTAGGGTTTAAAATTCCAGAAATTGTCCCTACTTCCTCATTACGGTCGGGTCGCACTTTTTGGGGCAAAAGCTGCAACCTGGGATGCAGGTTTTGGCCTAAAAAGTGTGACCTGGCCCAATTTTTTCCCAAAAAGTGCGACCTGCTAGGTGTGGGAGGTTTCAGTGCTGTTATGGGCTGAAATTCTGTTTTGGTGTAAGATAATGTAGTTTTTTTGATCTGGATGCTGACAAAGATGATGTTTTTATGCAGATATGGCAGATATATGAATAAAGTGGAGAGAGAGAGACTTGGGTACACTATGGACGGAGATCCAGGCAGATCAGGGTGTCCGTCATGCACTGGCTAGACATGGGGTTCTGAAATTTTTGGAGAACCCTTTGATGAGGGCTGGAGAACCCTTATTGGCCTGGATTATCAGTTGTTGGGATCTGGATCAGGAGGCGTTTGTGGTGCAGGGGCACAGAATCGAGTTGACGGTCCAGGATTTGTATTTCTTGACTAGTCTCCCACCGTTGGGGATGGTGGGAAATACGCAGCCAGTGTTACCACGGGGGCGTAACATTATGGATTTTGTGGAGCGACCTTGTCGACCAAGTGTTCAAGTCAAAGGGACTCGGATATCTATTGGGGAGCTAGAGAGGTTGGAGACCCGGGTAGTGGCCGCAGCAGTGTTGCGGATCTTGGGTAGTCAGGCGCTCCATCACATCACTGGAGGGCAGATGATGATTGTAGAGAGTGTGTTGGGTGGGACCTACTATGGGTGGGCCCAAATGATGTTGGTGTCGCTGAAACGACAGTTGTCGTTATGTAAGCGGCAAGTGAATCATGATTGTGCGTATGGGACAGTATTGTGCTCTTTCTTCTTTGAGAAGATCCCGACCTTACGACCTCGTATACAGTTTCCTGATGGGGGCCCGAGAGAGCCTTGGATGCATCGGTGGGGACGACTACTGAGTAGAGGAGGAGGAGGGGCGGTCGGGAGGGTGTTTCGACCAGAGTTCTTCGTCCATTGGGACCAGATGCCGTTATACATAGACGACTATCCCTGTAGTGGGATGAGTTATTGGGGAGATCCAGACTTGTCGCTGCCACCTGGTCGAGTATAGGGATCGGATGGTAAGTGACAAGAAACTAATCTGTTATGTTCCTTTTTATAGTTGGTGACTAGTATTCATGGTACTAATCCTTATATTGTTTGGGATACGGATATAGCTCTCGGTGAAACCGGCGGATATATGGGACGACCAGCGACATCTGGAGCTACCGGCGCAAGTGTAATATCCCCAACGGAAATAAACAGTAATACACAGCAAAAGAACAAGCAGCTATATAGAACAAAATGCCGGAACTAGAATATGGAACAAATAGACATAAAAATGCCGGAAATGCTAAGCCATTTTATTAATCTGAGAATATAATGAGATACAATGGATAATCGGAATAAATGCACCTATCCTTGCTCAAGGCAAGTGAAGAATCCTCTCAGAAAAATAGGAAATGGCTGCTACAGAAACTGCATCCCAGCTGCTGGAAGAAACTGCCGTAAACTGCTGCTGCTGGAATGAACTGAAGCTAGGGGCTGATCCCCTTGCCGGAATGAGCTAAAAATATACAGATCACCTATACTCACTGCTCCGGACAAAACCCAGAAACCATTTACCAAACGGACCACCTCCGAAAATCGCCCCCAGAAACCCTCCTCCTACAAAAACGCTGTGCCTTCAGGACCGGCCACGTTGAGAAAGCTCAAGGAAAACGCTGGGAAAGGGGCCAAAATCCTCCTGCAAAACCTCCGGCTGAAACAACAATCTCCCAAGACTGAAAAACGCTGAAACCACCACCAAATCACCTCACAAATGCACTGCACAACAATGACTGCGTCCTCCCTGCTGAAACTGCGTCCTCTCTCCTGAACTGCGCTGTCACTCCAAGGGGCTGCTCCTCTGCAAACGTCCACCCAAAATCTACTGCAAATCACCTATAGGAACTGAAGGAAATACCTTGCTCGAGCAGGCACTCGAAGTCCCCCGGAGCCAAGGGCGAGATCTCCGACCGGAGACACTCGGTTCGCACTAAACAGTGCTGCAGACCGACTAAACAACCGGCGTGCTGAAGTAGACAGAAGTCTAGCTCTCAATATCAATAACATATCAATAATGCCAAATGGAGTGAAACCCCCACCTTTTATAGTGCTAGCTCCCTCAAAACCCTAACTGCGTCCTTGAGTTCCTCTTTGACCTGCGCAGTTACCTTAGGAGCCTTTGTGAGGCCTCTCTCATGTGTGTGTGTGGACCCCCAAGGCTTTCCCCTTTAAGTTACAACGTTCATCTACTAGGAAAGCACTTTATTTTATTTAAGTGAGTTGACCCCTCTTTTCTCACTTTTATTTATTAATTAACTATAGTCGGCAAAACTATACAAAAATCAAATATTCCAATTAGCGGTGCTAATTAGGAATATTACAGTCTCCCCCGGCAAAATGTTGCTTGTCCTCGAGCAACTGAAGTGATGGATGCTGCAAAATGTCCTCATTCTCCCAAGTGGCATCCTCATCCGGCAAAAATTGCTTGTCCTCAAGCAACGCTGGAACAAGCCTACTCTCTAGCTGATGCTCCCCACCAATACTGCAAAATGTGCCTGGGTCCCACTGAAACCTCTCTGTCTCCTGCATCACTCTGATACGAAGGGATATCTCAACGCCGGGATCCCAAAGTGACCTCTCACAGTACCAGCCAACCAATAATCCTCCCGGATCCCATCGCCACCGTGGCCAATAATCGCCCAAGTCCCATGGCTCAGACTGTGCACTGCCTCTGGCTATGACTAATGCTCTAAGAGGTGAAGACCACCAATAAGCATCCATGCTCTCGGGCTCCTGCTGTGATGTACCTGTGACTGCATATGCTGCCTCTCCAACTGCATACCAACTCATCACCTCTCTCCAATCCATGTCCTGACTCAATCCCATGCTGATCCTGCTCTCCTGACATTGGGAAGGAGTCCTGAAGTAATGAGAATCGGTGCCCTCCTGCCAACTGGGATCTGCAACATCTACTATGTCCAAGGGCCCCTGCTCCGCTGTGCTCCCTACGAAGAGTACCGTACCATCAAGAGGGTACCAACTCATGATCTCCCGCCAGTCCATCCTGGAGGAAGCATCTGATGTAGCAACAACAACTGCATGTGGAACATGCCTGGAAGGTTGCCGCCAACCCGTAATCATCTCCCACTGCCAAACTATCACATCTACCTCCAACATCTCTAGAGGATATGGATCTGTAGCTGCTGTCACGGTACTCGATGTCAATGCAACTGACTGCTCCTCCTCAATGACTGACCCTGCGGTTAGCTGCATATCCACCACAGACTCGATGTGAGTGCCCATCTGGCTCTCTCTCAAAGGAATATCATGCCTGATGTGAGTAGTGTCCCCCTCTGTCGACTCAGGCTCCATCACCTGCTGCTCTAGCTGAATTGTCACAAGTGACTCTCCACCCAGAGTATCTCTCGCAGAGTCCCATGACTGCTCACCCTGGACACTAGAATATAGCTCCGGTCTACTGTCACCATCCATGCATGACTGCCCTCGCTCCCCAGAAGCGACCTCAACTGATCCTATGGACTCATGTGGAAAGGAGTCCTCACCCTGGCATACAGAAGGAATGCCTTCCTGTTCTACCTCCGCCATCTCATCTGCATCGAACATGCCATCCACCCTCTCGACAAAGTGTCGATACAGTGTCTGGAGCCCAGACACATACTGGGATACTACCTCTGCTGTACCCCGTATCCTCTGCTCATGCATGATCTCGACATGCCCTGAAGAAAAAATGATGCATGTCTCCCTCATGACCTGCTCCCCAAGCGTAGGCTCAGTGATGACTGATGCACCACCTCTGCAAAGGATCATCTCATCCCCCAACCTGCGGCTGTCAACTAGCGCACCAACCCAGTACCACTGCTGAGAAGTCTCTCGCCTAGTGTGCTGAGGGCCATCCAAATGTCGTGGGTGTGCCTCACGGACCCTGCTGCTCATGCCCAAAGTGCCAAAGGACAACAACAAAATCAGTTGTGCCCATGAGTGATGTAGAAGAGTGTCGGATGTGTGAGTCCCCACAGATACCATCAAGTATCGCTCCTCTGTCTCCTCATTGATCCTGGGTGAAATACCCCCAAAGGTAAGCCCAGTGTCCCTGTCTGTGAGTCTCCCTGGATGCAATACTCTAAGACCCTGCTGTGTAGCACCGTGTGCCCTCGCATACCACTGATCATCCATATACTCCTCAACATGCCACTGCACACTGAGGCATACCTCGGTATACTGCTGGATACCATGTGCTGCTGCTGTAGCACCCTGTACCCTCTCGTCCCCTGACTGTGTCCAGGCATCGGTCACTCTCCGCATGCTCTCAATGTGATATAGGATACTCCTACTCCACAATACAGTCCCACACACTATGGTACACCACCATGCTACTCCATGTCCACCGGCAATCCACCGCTCAATGCTAGAGGCTCCCACACATCCCTGGATGTGATGACCTAGAGCTGTGCCTCTACATGTCGGACTACCACCAATCGGTAACATCGTCTCCACCGTCGTATCACTATACCTGCCGACGAAAGGATCATCGCTCCTAATACTCCTCAAGGGGTCCGAGAAGTGAATCTCCCTGTGTGTCAGTAGTGTTACCACCACTGCTCGGCTCTGCTGCGTCCTCTGTGCCCCACGCAAAGGTGAAGAATCCTTGGCCCCATACAAGGCACCATCTGGTGGCCTGCCAATGCCACCTCCTCCGACAAGCTCCTGCCACGGTACGTTGACCACCCCGTGATCCTGTGTACGAGTGCCATACCAAGACAACCTAGGGTGTCTGCTCATAAACTGGTTGGCCACTGAAGCTGACCGAAACTCCCCCAGAAGATGCGCATGCTCTACTGCTAGGCCAACTATACCCTCCAAGACACAGGCAACCAACGTGCCTCGGAAATGATAGGTGATCCCACCTGGATCCCAATGCCAATCTGGGGTTCCTGTAATCCCCATGCATAGAAACTCCTGCTGAGCTACACTCGGATCCATCAGCATCTCCATAGCCCGCTCCACTAAGTACCAACTCAAAATCTCTCTCCATCCAACCTCAACATATGGGTGCTGTACCCTGTGCAACTCTAATCGTCTCATACCGCTATCCAAGCCAACATATGAAATCTGACTAGGTGGCTCTGCCTCTCTCTCTCCAATGGGAAGAGATGACCCAACAACACTGCTAGTCCCATCCATGCATACCTGAAGGGGAATGATATGATGCTGCAATGTGCCCTCGGGTTGTACCATCAGGGAATCCAGTTGTTCCCCAATGAGGACCAACTTGGCCGCCGACTTGGCACAAGTCGCTCTCATACCCTCCAGCTCCTGGTCCTGCAACAAAATGGTCTCCCGTACTGATGCGGCCTTCTCTCTCAAAACTCGAAGGTCCGTCCGAAGCCGATGATACTGCTGTCTGCGACCATCATCCAATACCTCTGTACCTGCTAGTGCCTCATCGAAGGTGGATACATCTCCTGACACTGCACCCATCTGTGTGCTGCTACCACCCAAAGACTCGGACGCGACTCCGGTCATCACCTCAATGGATGGCTCTACTGAGGTAGGCTCTACCTTCTCCACTACCACATCAACCGACATGGCCAAAGAGGTCTCCAAGGAGGGTGAATCCTGTGTCACACTAGGTGTACCCTCGGACTCCCTGCAACCCTGTGTTCCCTCATCCTCTTCTCCACTGCTCTCGGAGAAGACCTCAATGAAGTGTGCCTTCCCTGCCGCACACCTGTGTCCTGGTGCCCATGGCTCCTGGCAAGTGAAGCACAACCGCTTCCTCCTCGGCTCTCTCCTGGCCTCATCATCAAACTGCCCTCGTCCAGGATTCGCCTTGGGAGGCGGAGCCCTCGTGTCCTTACCCTTAGGCTGGAAGGCCCGTCTCTGGGGATAAGGTGGCCGAGTCCTGGGTAAGACATCCTGTAAGTCCCGAGTCCTGCTGATGGCATCCTGAAGGGTAGCCGGTCTGTTTGACCGGACTAGGCCACGAAGTGGCTCTGACAGCCCCTCCACAAACATGTAAACCATCCGAGCTGCAGATAACTTAGGTACCATCACCGAAATCCTCAAGAAGTCTGAAATGTATGTCTCTGCACTCCCAGTCTGTTTGAGCTTGGTCAGCTCAACAAAATGCTGCTCCGGATCCCTCCTGTCAAAGCGCTCTACCACCCTCCGGGTAAACTCGGCATATGTCGTCACTGTAGAATGCCCGAGTGTCGCCATCCCATGGAACCACCAATCCTGGGCCTCACCACCCAGATGCAATGTTGCCACCTTAATGGCCTCTGACTGCGACATCTGGTTAAGCTGGAAATAGATGTCCAGCTTCTCCACCCAGGACTTTGCCGAACTGCTCGATGAGCCATCGAACGTGGGCAAATGAAATCTGCTCGCTGCGCGGTGGTCATCACGGTGGTGCCTGTGCCCCTTGTGATGATCACGGGGTCTAATGCCATACTGGACGTGGAGATAGCTCTCGAAGGTGAGAGAATCCATGAAGGCCTGTCCGAAAGCCTGATACTCTGCAAAAATGCCAGCCAACCAAGTCGGATCCATCTCTCGTTGTACTGCTGTCCCCCATCTCCTCGAATCATCACCACCTGCCATTGGCATTTTCTGCTAGGTGCCTACAGGCTCCTCAGAAACTGCACGGCTGTTGCAAAACCATACTGCTGCTTAACTTAGACCTCCGATTTACCCACTGAAAACTACTCAGAAAATTCCAGGAATTTGGGAAGGTGATCCTTGCCCAAAACCTAGAAAAACCCAGAAAACGTTTCTTCTAATTCCAAACTTCAAAATTTGACCCTTTATATTTTGGCCCTTTTTCCAATTGCGTTTTTGGTACTGCAACTGCTATTGCTCTCCAAAATTCCAGCAAACCTCTGTATGATCTCTTTCCCAATGTCATAGACCACAGGCTGAGCCAGAATTATGCTCTGATACCATTGTAATATCCCCAACGGGAAATAAACAGTAATACACAGCAAAACAACAAGCAGCTATATAGAGCAAAATGCCGGAACTAGAATATGGAACAAATAGACATAAAAATGCCGGAAATGCTAAGCCATTTTATTAATCTGAGAATATAATGAGATACAATGGATAATCAGAATAAATGCACCTATCCTTGCTCAAGGCAAGTGAAGAATCCTCTCAGGAAAATAGGAAATGGCTGCTACAGAAACTGCATCCCAGCTGCTGGAAGGAACTGCCGTAAACTGCTGCTGCTGGAATGAACTGAAGCTAGGGGCTGATCCCCTTGCCGGAATGAGCTAAAAATCTACAGATCACCTATAATCGCTGCTCCAGACAAAACCCAGAAACCATATACCAAACGGACCACCTCCGAAAATCACCCCCAGAAACCCTCCTCCTACAAAAACGTTGTGCCTCCAGGAATAGCGCAGAAGCTCAAGAAACACGCTGAGGAAAGGGCCTGAAATCCTCCTGCAAAACCTCCGGCTGAAACAACAATCTCCCAAGACTGAAAAACGCTGAAACCACCACCAAATCACCTCACAAATGCACTGCACAACAATGACTGCGTCCTCCCTGCTGAAACTGCGTCCTCTCTCCTGAACTGCGCTGTCACTCCAAGGGGCTGCTCCTCTGCAAACGTCCACCCAAAATCTACTGCAAATCACCTATAGGAACTGAAGGAAATACCTTGCTCGAGCAGGCACTCGAAGTCCCCCGGAGCCAAGGGCGAGATCTCCGACCGGAGACACTCGGTTCGCACTAAACAGTGCTGCAGACCGACTAAACAACCGGCGTGCTGAAGTAGACAGAAGTCTAGCTCTCAATATCAATAACATATCAATAATGCCAAATGGAGTGAAACCCCCACCTTTTATAGTGCTAGCTCCCTCAAAACCCTAACTGCGTCCTTGAGTTCCTCTTTGACCTGCGCAGTTACCTTAGGAGCCTTCGTGAGGCCTCTCTCATGTGTGTGTGTGGACCCCCAAGGCTTTCCCCTTTAAGTTACAACGTTCATCTACTAGGAAAGCACTTTATTTTATTTAAGTGAGTTGACCCCTCTTTTCTCACTTTTATTTATTAATTAACTATAGTCGGCAAAACTATACAAAAATCAAATATTCCAATTAGCGGTGGGGACGACTACTGAGTAGAGGAGGAGGAGGGGCAGTCGGGAGGGTGTTTCGACCAGAGTTCTTTGCTCATTGGGACCAGATGCCGTTATACATAGACGACTATCCCTATAGTGGGACGAGTTATTGGGGAGATCCGGACTTGCCGCTGCCACCTAGTCGAGTATGGGGACCGGATGGTAAGTGACAAACAACTAATCTGTTATGTTCCTTTTTATAGTTGGTGACTAGTATTCATGGTACTAATCCTTATATTTTTTGGGATGCAGATATAGCTCCAGTGATACTGGCCGGATATATGGGGCGACCAGCAGCAGCAGGTGCTACCAGCGCAAGTGGATCGAGGACATGACAGAATGAAGAGATGGCCGCACTGGTGGAGGACCTCCGTCGTAGATGTGAGGGGCTACTGACTGGTGTGTCGGAGCGTGGATGGCAAGATTTAGATGACCGATATATAGAGCTATGTATTGGGCTCCCCTCGGAATGGCGAGGGATCATGTGATGCATGGCGATGGCCAGGCAGACGGTGCGTGATCTACGAGCTGCGGGAGTAGAGCTGTTGGCTCAGGATCCTCCGGAGAGGGACTAGGTGTGGGGCAGGTGGTGCCCCCTAGTAGTGATGTAGGGGCAAGTGGTGCCCCCCATTTTTGTAGTAGTGGTTTTGTAACGTGCTATGGGCATGTCATATGTTTCAAAGTATATGGACTTTAAAACACATGTTATATATATATGAGTTTTATGTGTATTTTGTGGATGCTATTGTCTTATGTGTGATAAATTCCAGTCTAGAACATGGTTTGCGATCTGATCTACGTAGTGATTGTGACTTCTAGGGATGTGGTTGAATGAAATAAATCTAAATTCCAGTATCAAAAGTCTCACCCGTAAATATTGTCTAAACAGGATAGGATTATGCACACGGTAGACGCCATTAAGTTGTAAGACAATAAGCAGGGAATCTAAATAAACTTGTAGATGGAGGATGCGATGGGAGAGAGCGTCAGCTAAGAGACCACGAACGACATCATACTCGGACTGGTTATTGGTGGCGGTACCAATGCAGACCCCATTTGCAAGAACAAGGGTATGCACAGGGGTAAAGATGGCCCAGGCGGCTGAGGTGAGGTTTCGGGAATACCGACTCGCGCCATCAGCATAACCAATGTAATGAGTGGATGAGAGGGTCGAGGAAACAGTGTCACAAGATAAGAGAAGTGAGGAATATCGGTGACTTGTGTTGTGACATACATCATAGAGATGGATGGGAGTATCAGGGTTAGGTGAAGAGAGGGGAAGGTGGTAGAAACCGCAAGAGGCAACAAAGCTACCGAGATCATCGTTCATGGAGGAAAGGCGCAAAAATGGGTTGTCAGGGGAAATGACAGAAGAGCAAGTAAAAAGATGGTCAAAACATGAAGAGCCCAAGAATGGCGCTGAAGAGGGATCAGATGAAAAAGGCGGAGTGGATACGGAGGGGATATACTACGAGGGTTGGGCGGATGATGATAGGTACAAGAGAGGAGCAGCAGATTCAGACATTTCAACATCAGAGGGAGGGATGTCAATGGTGGCTGGAGGATCCTCGAGTAAACTCGACGCATATTAAGCAAGGATGGGCGAGGCAGATTGATTCTGGTCCACTTCATACTCGCGAATGACCTCTAAAGAGGCGCGGTAATGCGTGAGGTGGGGACAATGGTGAGAATAATGGCCATGGACACCACATAAAGTGCATGGTTTGTTGGTACGAAGGGCCTTTGGGTTCTAGGTTAAGGGTGCGGAGGAAACAAAGGTTTTCGGGGCTTACGCTTCAGGGAACGCGACTTTGACCATGGGTTGGATACGGGGCAACTCAAGACAAGTATCGGTGGCGTGACCGGTAGCATCACACAAAGCGCAAGGCTTGGTGGGTGGAGGGGGAGTAGGATCGGGAGCGGTGGATTTATCTTTGGATGCCCCCCTGCGAGTTTTTCTTTTCTTACCCGTAGCAGTCTCAGCATGAGGAGGGTCGTGCGACGGGGCTAGAGGTACCGTAGCGGTGGGAGGAGCAACAAGAATTGGTTGAACTGGTGTCACAAAAATGTATGGTTTAGGGTGGCCAGGAGGGGTTTCGGTTGGAGGAGTAAGATACCATATCGGTATGCCCAAAGTTAAATTAGGTAGGGAAAGGGTGGCCATGAGAGGAACCGAATAGACGCCAGCGGGAGGGCCAAGGAAAGGGATTTGACCGGCGGAGTAATGGCCAGGAGGGATGGTTCCTAAATGGGGGAGGCCGGAGGGAACCGAGGTGGGAGGATAAGGAGGTTCCAGGGTGTGAGGGGGAGGTGAAGGACCCAGTGGGAGAGTTTGAAACAGTTGAGGCGAAGGGCTAGGAGCAGGGTGAGTCAGATGAGGAGGAGGTTGCTGACTAGCCGGAGCAGGTTGCGGGGGGGCAGCCTGAGACGATTGCATCATGCAAACATTTGTCGAGCTAGGGTCAGAGATAGGAGGGAGGGGGGATCTGGGAAGGTGCCAAGCAAAGAGGAGTCTTTGTAGACGCCAGGGGAGACACTGGTCAAAGAATTGATAATTTGCTTATTGGTGACAGTAGAGATGGTGGACTCAGGTGAGGTCTGAGATTTAGGTTTATGATACGACAACTGGGCAATGGTGATGATCTTGCCATTATGAGGGAAAAACATCTTGCGGTGGACTGCGGATGGGATGGCAGACATGGCATAGGTGTAACTATGCCCTAAAAGGATGTTGTAGTCGAGAGGGGCATCGATAACTTCAACGTCGACACAGACAGTCTTACCAGCAAGGGTGATAGGGTAGTTATGAAAAAGACCAATGGGTTGGGAGGCTTGGCCATCCCACACACGGAGGGTGATGGTGGAAGGGTCCAGCTCAGGGGATCCGAGTTATTTCCAAACCGAAGCAGACATTACACAGGTAGATGCCCCTTCATCAATAATACAACGAGCGACATTGGCATTTCGGATTTTGACTGGGATTTGGAAAGCAAATGAAGGAGGAAGAGGGGGATGGTCGGACTGACGAGCGTCGAAAATAATTAATAGGTCATCAGCAGGATCTACAACACCCATGGCAGATAGTAGAGCTTTCTTTTGAGAAGGACACGACTGGAGGAGTTCCAGTGTTGAAATGGCGGCTGGAGATTTTGCCAGATCATCTACTATGCTGTAGGAATGGGCAGCTTGACCAAAGGCAGCATTTCGGCGTAATGGACCCTTAGGAATTTTTGGGTGTACCTCAACTTTGGGTGGAGGGATTTGTAAGGGACCATTGGGTGTCGATACAGGCTCTATAGAAGTTGAGGATGGGGACTCGGAGACAGATGGTACGGGAGGCGGGGAGTATTGACGAGACCGGGTTTGAAGGTTAAGGTCAACAGTGAGAGGTTGGTCAGAGGACATCATAAGAATCTGGTAATCAGAAGAACCAGAAGGAGAAGGTTGAGTGGATGCTGGGGCATGAGGGGATTGAGTAGCCACAAATCCTTGTTGAGGGAAAGGATCAGTAAATACAGCGGGCTGAGAGGTAGAAGTAATGGGGGGGACAGGGGGAGAGGAGTGTTGTCCCCGAATGGTGGCCTGAGACTCCCACATCTATTGCATCTGTGGTAAGACGGGACAATCATGAGTGTAGTGACCGAAAACACCGCAACATGAACATGGCTTATTTGTGCAAAGCGGCCTGTCCTGCTTAGGTTGGGAGCGCTGGTGCTAGGTAGTGGTGTTAGGGTCAATACTAGAAGGATTGGGTCCCCGATTACCAGAGGAAAATGGATTGCCTCTCCTCCGCCGTTGAGAAGGAGGAGGAGCAGTCGCACCGTGTTGCGCAAATACGTGCCCTGGAGGGGGTAGTAAGTGCAGTGTGGGGGTGGAGGAGGCGAGGGAGCGGGAGGTCCAAATGTCGGAGGAGCTGGGACACTAGGCTGCAGATAAGGGTAAGGGTGAGAATGGGAAATATTGAGGTAAGAAGGAGAGTGGGCAAAAGGAGGAGGCATGCCAAATCCTGGATACATGTTACCGGGATGGGGAAAGGTGCTGGAGGTGCTGGCCTCGCCGGGAGGAAAACCATAGGGCATAAGAGGTTGAGCGGAGGTATGAGACATGGCTCCGATGATACCGTCGGTAGAGTGAGAGGTCTCAGAGGCGTGAGTGCCCCCGGGCTTGGGGAGATCAGGAAGGACAGTATAAACATAACCAGACTGGGCATAGATAAGGTCATATTTTAAGGCGATTTGAAGGGAGGCTTCTTCGGTTTGGGGGAAATGGGAGGTGACATCTTTGCCAATGGTAGGTAAGAGAGAGCGAAGGAACCAATCCATGTAAACTCTATCTTCAAAGGGGGGAGCACGGCATAAGCTTCGTCTTCGACGCCACTCCTGGACATGAGCGGAGAGACGCGTTGAAGAGGATTGATGAAAGGAGGTAAATAGTTCAGTGCTAGTGTCGTATCAGAGAGGGAGCTGGAAATAAGACAAAAAGGCTTGGGAAATGGTTGCAAAAGTGGTATGGGAAGAGGTGGCTTGATCAACATACCATTTGGATGCTTCACCGGTAAGGGTGTGTTGGAATAAACGAAGATGAATGGAGTCATCGGTGATGGAATTAGAGGAGCACCACATGTGGAAAGATCGGATATGATTGGAGGGATCTTCACTAGCAAGGCCTTCGAACTTGGGAATGTCGGAGGGGAGCTTGGTCGGCATAGCAGGCCAACTAACATCGTGGTGGATAGGATCATTAATAATCTGATTGAAGTCGGGGAGACTGAGGTTGGCCATATATGGAAGTAATGGGCCTGTCGAGGTAGGTCCGTGGGGATTTCACTAATGGTAGGTTACAAGTAGTATAATCAATACCCCACTTTTAAAGAGAGTGACGGTGATAAACGGAAAGAGCGGAGGCTAGATGAGCATGCATATTTTGAGTATAGACTGACACGAATGACACCTTTTGATGATGGTAGTATGATTCTTTCATCGTAAAAGATCACTTTAGCTATGCATATCAAGTAGCCCTAACATCAAGTATGGCTGCAAAATATCTTTAATTTTGCTGCATAAAATTAGATCTAAGCATAAAAGATATTAAGCAGATAAAATGTAAAATGGCTCCATGCATCCAATGAACAAGACAAGAACAATGTATAAAAAGAATCTTATATTATATTAAAGAATGGGGGCACCTGAGAGGAAAACAAGAAAGGTGTTTTCCAGTTCTCCTCAGTGGGATGGGTTCTTGGAAGTCCTCATTGTTTCAGATCTAAAATTCCTCTCTTTGGTTAATGTGGAAAACCCTAACAAACATGGAACTCAATGGGAGTTCAAAATGCAAACAAATGAAAATGGTGACCAAGAGTAGATCTAGTGTGATCTAATGCAATGGAGGTGACTAATGAATGGGGAAAACCCTTCTATTTATAACAAAATATTGGGGTGTTCTAGAACTTGGTGCATGAATAAAATATTATTAATCACATTCTAGAATCACCCTTTAGGAATATTTTACTATATTTGTTGGAGGGAAAAGGGTTTTTGACTTGGGTCAATTCCTTTATTTATAAATAACAAATAAATAAATGATTTATTTATTATTTAAGGGAGATGAGGGGAATATAATTAAGTAAATAATGGTTTATTTAATTATTAAAAAATGATTTAGTCAAATTTAACTAGGAATAGTATTTAAATAGTGATTTAAATAACTTATTCTTAGGAAATAATTAAATAAATAATGATTTATTTAATTGATTACCTTGTTTTGAGTTAAATATGACCAAGAAATGTAAACAAATGTGGTGAAAGCGATTTTACTTGGGGTAAAATTAGTCTTACATGGTGTACTTGGGTTCATCTAACGATAATGGGTTAGATGACCAAAAAATGGTGTAATCCCATACAATCTTTGAAAATTGAAGGCCAAAAGTATCCTGCACGCAAGATTTTTTGGGTTGTATCAAGCCCAGATAAATGACCACCACAAGCTCCACTGTGGCAATCATTCAGCACAACCTCGACTTCTTAGAGAGTTAAGCACCACCTAAGGATAGAATCAACCCCGTGAAGATATAAAGTGTCGCCAATGATCAAGTAATTTTTAGCTAGGTGACGTAACTTACGGCACTCATCCTTCGAAAAAGTCGAGGGAAACTTTGTAGTCTGGAGATATACTATGAGATCCCCATACCAAGGATCCTGTGAAGAAATGAGAAAAAGATGTTCATCCGGGAAGGATTCATCATAAACCATCTCTTCTCCACAGGGCAACTCAGAAATCAATTCTGCAAAAACCAAATATTTCTTGGACTTGGCAGACATAAACTAAAGATCAAATTCCTTTAAAATCACAATCCATCGATTGTATTTTCCCCCAATCACTCGCCTACTAAGAAAAAACTGAAAGCGATTGACTACTGCCAAAACATAAGTTTTTTGAAGAAGAATATAATGTTTGAACCACTGCACAGCATGGGCATTTGTTAAATCAAGCTTCTCAATCAGAGAGTACCGGAGCTAAGGTCCTACCAAGCCTCGACTAAGGTAGTAAATAACATGCTCTAAAAGAGCATCGTCTTCCTGAACCAAAACCATACCCATGGTATATTTTTCTACCGTGAGATACAAAAGGAAATCTCTACTATAATTAGGTGGACTCAGTAGAGGAGAAGAGGTCAATGCTTTTTTAAAAACATCGAATGAGCGCTGAGAAAAGTCATCCCAAAAGAATGGAAATCCTTTCTTTAATAATCTCATAAATCCTTTCGTAATCTAGGCAGAATTTACGATGAATCTCCGCAGAAAATTAACTTTTCCTTGCATACTTTGAAGTTGACGAATTGAAGACAGGGGAGGCAACTAAATTATTCCCTCAACCTTGAAGGGATCTACCCGAATCCCCTCTGCAGACACGATAAATCCCAACAACTGACCGGATGTGACCACAAAAACACACTTTTTCGGATTCAACTGGATTTTGTAATGTCGACATCATTCAAATACTTTACGGAGGTGAGAAGGATGATCAATTCTCTTACAAGAATGAGTAGCTAAATCATCCAAGTATGCCTCGATAATATGTTTGATGTCGTGGAAGGTATAGGACATATCCCTTTGAAAAATAGCTCCAGCATTTTTAAGGCCAAAAGGCATCTTCTTGTAAGAAAAGGTACCCCAGGGACAAATAAATGCAGTATTATACTAATCTTTAGGACGGATATTAATTTGATTATATCTAGAGAAACCGTCCATGAAGGATAAAATCTCATTCCCCGCACATTCATCAATAATCTGATCTATAAATGGTGTGGGGTAGTTATATTTAGAACACACTTTATTTAGGTCCCTGAAATCGATGCAAACTCGAATTGTTCCTTGTTTCTTGTCCACAAGAACTGGATTCGAAACCCATTCTGTCAAAGGAACAGGAAAAATTAATCTCGCCCTAAGTAGCTTCTCCACCTCAGCTTTGATAGTTGTTGCCTTCCTAGGGTTGGCTGGATGAAGTTTTTTCCTGATAGGCTTAGCATTTTCATACACCTTGATCTCATGCTGGAAAATATATGGATATATACCCAGCATTTCCTCATAAGACCAAGCGAACACATCCCTAAACTCTCGAAAGAGATCAGTATAAATTTGAACCTCTTCAAGGGAACATTCAACTCTGATGAAAACATTCTCTATAATGTTGGGATCTCTGGAAATGTTCACCGGGATAGTAGGAGAAATCACAGCCATGTTCCCTTCAGCAAAAACCTGTGCTGGTGCTAAAGGGTTCAGGATCGGGTGAACGGGACCAGAAGACTGAGGGCTGGGAAAATTTGATTCAACTTCGCTCAAATCTGGTAGAAAGTAAGAGCAATGATGCAAATAATCCCATGGTCTCTCTACACCGGTCATTGCTTCTAGGATGGCCTCTTCACATGGAAGAGTGGTATCAAGGAAATCTTGGGCTGAAGATGAACTAAGATTCCAAGCCGGAGCCACATCTCCATCCAATTCCTTTGGTGAAAGAGAAATTGGAATGGACTCTGCAGAGTCAACAATAGAGCTATAAGCAATCTCAGCAACAGACATTGGAAATTTCATTCCACCCACTTGACCTTCTACTAATGTGGAGGTAGGAGAAGGTAAGGTCCAAGGGTCCAAAAAATAATGAGTTCTAAAAAACTCTCTTTGAATGGGAACCCTGGAGGATGAAATTGCATTGATATGAACCAAAGGAGGTAGAATATCAAAAGTACCCATCAAAGAAGAATACATTCCAACCCCAAAATTCTCAACAGGTGCCTTGGTATCATTCACCAAAGGAATGGTTGAGTCAGAAGATGCATTCTAATCTATAAGAGAACAATCTAGTTGGTCAACTATGACAATTCTCCCTTCGTGAGGGAAACAAACAATACGAAATAAAGAGGAATCAATGGCTTATATCTCATAGATCCAGTTTCGCCCCAACAGAAGGTTATAGTCTAAGCTTGCATCGACTATCTCAACTTCAATATTAACATTTTTTCCCCCAACACGGACGGGAAAAGTTGAAACAATACCATGCGGCCTGTGAGAATGACCGTCAAACGCATTCAGAAGAGTGGCTGAAGGAACAGCTGCAGGAGATCCAATAGCCTTCCAGCATGCAAGTGACATTACACACGTGGAAGCACCTTCATCAACGACCGTTTGAAAGATATTTCATTTTTTATAACTCGATCTAATATGGAAAGCCATATGATGAGGGAGTCTATTTTTAAAATTAGAAATATCAAATGTAATCATAAGAGATTTCTTTGGATATACAACCCCAATAGCAGTGATCAAAGCACTTTGGTGAGCAGGAAAAAACTAGAGCACCTCTAATGCAGACATAGCACAAGGACTGTGAGTCAGATCTTCTATAATAGAGTAGTTCGGCATTTGGATTAATCGTCATACGTTTTGAAGATGCCTTCGGCATCTGAGGTATAGGCTTCATAATATGAAGTGGTTCAGCACTATCAGGAGTACCCTTAGCTTTCGAAGACTCAGCTTCACCATAATCATGATATCTCATAGCGATATCTATGTGAGCACTCAACATATATATGTTTGACGGAATTTCCCCTTCCTAACTGCCCCCAGAGGGAGCCCCAGTATTTTGATTCGTACCAGCAATCAATTGCTACCCTTGGGGAAAAGGGTTTATTATCACAGCCTGGGAACTGGAAGAACCTTGTTGAGCTAACAAGCACTGTGCATCCTTAATTTTAGGGCAAAGGTACGTAAGGTGGTCTCCATTGCACAACTTGCATGGAAACTTTACTTTCCTCTTACTGTCCTTTTGGCCCTCTCCAACATGATCATTGGTTTTGTTTGCATTCCCCTTTCCATCCTTGCCTTTCTTTTTTTTATTCCGTCCCTTCTTCTTCCCATCAGATTGTTGATTTCCTTTGGGGTTAGAATTATGGACAACATTAATTGCCAAGGACTGAGAAGGAGTTGACACTGAAGGCACAACCTGACAAGAAGAAGCGGATTGTATAAACAACTACTGCAATTAACTAAGAAGGTTAGTTGCACCGCTATCAATCGAACTAATAAGCCCATCACCATGAGGACCGAGTTTAGTTTTGGATAAATCCAATTTGGAGTGAGGAGCATCCAGAAAATTTTTATTGAGGACTCCAGACTGAGAATAAATCAGTTCTAATTGCTGAACCCTAAAAATAGCTTGCTCTTCAGAAAATACCCCTGACAGGGATACATATTTAGAAATATCTGGCTGCAAAGACTTCAAAAACCATTCTAGAAGGAATTCATTTGGAATATGGTCTTTAATGAGCCTCTTCCTTCTTCTCCATTCCTGAATATGATCATAAATGTGAGTTGCCTTATCTTGCTAAAAATTGGCCAGGAGGTCAGTCCCGGCGTCATAATGGACAAGTAACTGAAAGTGGTTTAAGAAAATGGTAGCCAAATCTCCAAAAGTGGAAAAAATGCCCCCAATTAACTCAATACACCACTTGGTTGCATTTCCAGTTAAGGTGCATTGAAATAACCTCAATCTAATCAAATCATCAATCAGGGAGTTGGATGAACACCATAAATGGAAAGTGGTGATATGATCTGTTGGATCCTCTCCATTCTTCCCTTCAAACTTTGGAATGTCTGAGGGGAGTTTGGTGGGGATAGGAGGCCATCCCGGACTATACCGAATTGGATTGTTAGTCAATTTCGACAAATCTGGCAAGTTTAACGTTTCCAGAAATGGTAAACGAGGAGGACCTGGGAATTCCACCCTCCATAGGAAGGATTCCCAACGTTCTGAAAAGAATACCCTAGATTTTCTACGGCACTAGGTTTCCAAATTTTATTCGTAGAGAATGTTGGGTCACAGGAAAATCCTTGTGACCCAACATTCGGAGAAGGACCCCCCCAAACATGGAGTTACTATAAACAGGACCATTTCTCCCCACTGAGGTAGTGAATGGAAAGGAAACCCCTTGATAAGGGTTCTAAGCATTTGCAAATGGATAAAAGGCCTAAGAATTACTCGATGAAGGGACAGGAACATTCCCTTGCTAACCAGCGAGAAAGTTATTCCCCGCTCCCATCACTGTAAAAATGGGATTCCAACCTGTAAAGGTATTATAACTTTGGCCTCTAGACCATGGATTAAAACCCTGAGTCTGAGAAGAAAAAGGCAAAGATCCTAAGGAAGGGGTTGAATGAGGTATATGCCCACTCCCAAAGGAAACTTGAGTGAATGATGCTGACGAGAGTATACACCAATATGAAAAGATGAATATCAAAAAGACTGTTGCAGAGATCTGCTGCATACACTCTAAAGACTATGCTTTCTGCAACCATGATGTTTAGAAACCAAACCAAAGTGTCAGACTAACATGATATCTGTCAGATGAGATTCAAAGAATACTGAATGACACTGAGTAGAGACAGGTGCAAATCCTGCTCACTGTGAGATATAAATCTGAGAGATGACAACACCTCCACAAATATAAACTACAAAGAATCACTTTACGTAAAACAACAAGTCCCAATGGAGGATCTCTCTCTGTTGCGTTTGAAACCACCAGGTGAAAATCACCCTCTGAATTACTCCTACGCCTTCTTGAAGAAGGCTCGACACTCGCGGGAGACAACCCACGAAGCCTCCTCAACCAATGAGGTGATTGGTCAGCCACTTTAAGAGATTTATTTTACACTCAAAAAATATATGAAGCTAAGAAATCTAGGAGCAAAGAGCACACTTTAAAATTTCCTAAGATAAATCTATACAAGTAGCTCTCAGGTATTTCCGCTCTAGTGGGTGATAAGGACCAAACACCAAAATACAAGAAAGCGAAAAAATAGGACCTCCCGAAAGCAGTCTGGGTCAATTATGACCCAGGCCTACTAGCGAAGGTAACAAAAACAGTTACGCTGACCTCCTAACAATAGCCTTTGCCGGTGCAAGTACCCAAGCTTCGCAAGTGCAGCCTCCAGAAGTATTGATGGAAGTGATGCAACGTCTGCCTCAGGTACCACGGGTATTCCCCCCAGCAGTCACCAATCCACATGGGCAGCCAAGCGTAACGGTCTTAGGTTAAGATTCAGCAAATAGGAGAGGGGGTATCTCTCTTCTCTACCTGCACTATCCCTCGCACTTGACTCTCTAGAGGAGAGATTTCCCGGTCCACTTAAGAGTGTTGGATTTCACTCGTTAATAAACTTCTATGTTTAACAGTTTGAGCAGCCTTGGAGAGTTAACTCTCCACTCACCTAATCCAATGCCCTACAACCTATCTAGTTGGTGTATGATTAATGACAATAATACAAAAACTACTATTTTCTTTTAATTATATTTCTTATTTTAGATTGGTTGTTATTTAAGTCAAGGGTGTACGGAAGTGAAACTGATGGTGTTTTTATGACACAAAAAAAATCAATGAAAACCAAACTAATGCAAATGCAATCATTTACTTTCGATGAAGAGTGATTTCTACACAGGTTCTACGAAACTAATAAACAAAAACTTCGTTTTCTTTTCAGATACTCACACTCCACATAATTCACAAAATTATGAAAAATACTAACAAAATTGTTGAATGCACTTAATGCAAACTACCAATTATATGCAAATCCTAAGATGCTACTTCTAACAAAGCAAAAATGGAGTCTCTAGAAAACTAAAAGGTTCAATCACTTTTTGACAGTCAAGAAAGCTAGTTCCAAATCATAGCTCCTATGTATAAAAAATTCCAAAATGTACTTGACATAAAAGAGAAAAATCAAGAGCAGACTTCCTTCCAAATCAAGCTACAAACCGAAAACTAGAAAATTAACCAAAAGCTTCAAAAGATGAAAAAGAAACCATAAAAAAAGCTGAAAGAAAAAAGCAATGGAAAACGCAAAAAAAATTTGGGCTTTTCAACTTATAAAATAAAGAAAAGAGATTTCAAGAAGACAAATGAAACTATCGAGAACTTGAATCAAGCAAACATGAACTCCAATCAAAGGCTTCAAAGTACTCAAGCCAACCGTGCAACTTTCGTAGTGGGGCTTATTTGAGCAAAAAGAAGCAAGAAACTCTATCAACCAACTCAATACAATAGCATAATTTTGCAACAAATAGCAACTCCAAAAAATCAAAAAGAGATCTTTGAAAATTCGCAACAAGACAAGTCTATGAAATCAAGAAAACCAACTATACCAAGAGGGCAAAAACAAACGTGAAGCAACACATAAGGCCAAGAAGAGCAAACGAGTAAAGGCTCATTTTTCTGAATGTTCAAGACAACCAAGAACCTTCGAGGAAAGATCCTGGTGCTCAAGCCACAATTGCAAGCACACAAAACAAGGATTTTACCAGATGGCTAGGTTTTCATACAAGCAAGAGAGAAACAGATAGAAAATCACTCTAAACACAGTCCAGAGGCCTTCAAGACACTACAGGAATAGCTCAACACAAACAGACAAGACCATTGGGGCTAGAAATTAAAATTTTCAAATTTTCCCATACATACGCGCTTTTGCAATCAGCAAGAAGCATGCATACACGACTGTAACAAAGGAAACTCGCGTATACGTGGGTCCCTTTGCAAAAAACAGTGTGTATACGCAACTGTGCAAAGAAAAAACTCTGTATGTAAGAAAAGATAAGGAAAAAAACAAAAATCAAGCTTGATCAAGGGACCAGGTCTTCTATCTAACTGAAAAAATACTTGCTAGACTGAAAAAGTGATAGAAACTATTGGGAACCTACAAGACAGATAAAACAACCCAAACGGGAAATCGCAAGAATGTGTTCCCCAGCGGAGTCGCCATTTCTATTTCAGGAAATAATACCCTAAAGGTCTTGGGTTGACAACCTTCACAGATCAGGGGCATGCCATTCAAGAAGGACTCACTTAACCAACTTCTATACTGAAAAATAGATACTATTGGTTGTAGAACTTACCCGAAAGTCCCTCAGTTGATGTAGATCTTGTGGGGTGCAAACCCCCTTCAACACTTTGTGCTCCAAAACCTGTAAATCCACAAAGAACGGACACAAAAACCTATTTTTACACATATATAGTTCCTAAATGTCAGTGAAAACCATGTATAATATCATAAAAACAATATGAAATGTGCAATTAATGATTATTACACATGTATAAAGCATCATAAACACATAAACATCAAGAACAATATGGTTCTTCTTATTATGAATGACACGTACGATAATCAAAACGTGGAGAGATCACCTGAATCCTGCCACGGCCTTCGAGCATACCGTCCTCTGGATCCGTCCAGCCCTAGCCTCGTAAGAATTTTTCCAAGATGTGTGCACAATAGATGTCATATAGGGTGATAAACATCTCAAGGAAACAAGGTTTTCCTGAATATACCTTGGAAGTACAGGAGGCACGGGAATATGAGACTTGAATAGGGCTCCAACATAGTATAATATCTATATATTTTCTCTCTCCCTTAGGCCATTCCTTTGAGGGGCTTTTATATTCCCTCAAATTAGTTTCTGCAGTAAGGAACAGTTAGGCCATGGGCTGGGGTGGTTGAATTACTGGAATAACCATCAAACCCGCCTCAAATACAGGGAAATTATATATTTTTTAATAATTAAAAAGGCATATGTGGATCTCTATGAATGGACTTGCGGGTATACGCAGAAAAGTCCGAGTAGAGTCGCATATGGGTTTTAAGATACTATTTTTTGAGAAAATGTTCAAGTCTGAGGGAAAAGGGTGCCCAAGGCCAAAGTGTAAATCATCAAGTACATGAAGGTGACAAATGACTCTATAACATATAAGTTATAAGCCTACAAGAAACAATCAAATTTCATCTTTCAAATATTCAATGTTAAGACAAGATTCTTCAAAATAGCACTTAGAATTACTAGTGAGATGAGAACTTATTAACCTTTAGGGTAGCAGCAAGTAAATCACTCTAGATCCAAGAAATGAGAGGCATGTAAGAACCAAATATGATCAATGAGACACTAAATGACTTTACAAGTGATTACTTGATCTAACCAACCCTCTTATAATGTATTATTTAGCATCATATCACATATGGTGACACTTTTATGCATAGATATCAGTCATGAAATCAATTAGATTTATGCCAAGAAATAATGCCCAAATCACCAAATGACTAGTAAAATTTTACAATAAATTTCTTAGAGTATTTAGGAAATTTATATGTGATTTTTAGGGCACTTAGATATGAATTTTATCAATGTTATGAATGTATTCATAGAGCTATAATAAACAATGAGGAAAATAGAGGGTTTTGAGATCAAACCTTAGACATAATGCCTTGAATATTATTTTCCAAAATTTCCAAAACACAAAACCCGCCAATATTTAGTCCAAAAATACAAGTGACCAACTAGAGATGGAGGAGAGGTAAACTAAGGCCAAAAAATGATAACACGAGGCCTATTAGGACTAGCATTGGGGAGATAAAAATCGTAGAGGACTAGCGGCTAGGGAAACATGACTTATAGGCATGCCATTAGGAAATGGAGGGCCAACAAGCAGTTGTCGTAGGCCCCACAAGGGCTACAACATAGGGATAAGAGGCCTTGGAGACCTACCACAATCCCTTTGAGGATGCAGCTTGGAAGAAGGAGGAGAAATAAGGTAGGAGAGAGGAGGAAAGGGAGGGTTGAGAGGGAGAGAGGGTTGAGGAGGGATAGTGAATCCATAAGGAGGAGGATGGAGAGCTGAGAGAGGGGGATAAAGGTAGGATGGAGGAGGATGGAGAGGGTAGAGGCAAGGGAATTACCTCTAAGGCTTGTGGCAAGGCCTAGAGGGGAGGTAGAGAGAAGTAACGCTTACATCCAACCCTAGGAAGGCTTAAAATGGGGATGCAAAGGGCTCAAAGGCTAACGTAGGTGGTCAAGGCGGCTAAACGAGTAGCCTAGAGGAGAATGTCGGACCTAGGAGCCTAAAAAAAATTGAAACCCTTGCTCAAAAAATTATTTTTCTTCATATCTTCAATTCTGCAAAATTCTTCAATAGTTGGCCCTGCAAAAAAAATTTTAGAGGCTAGATGTTACCCTCAAGGGACTAGATCTAGCTCTATTCCACCTATTTTCCCTTTTATCTTACTTGCACAAATAAATTTATAATAATCCAAAACCCCAATATATACAAAAGTTCAAAAAAAAATCTCAAAACCCCAAAAAGCCCCAACTGCAAACAAGGGCTAGAAAATAAAATTATTTACAAAAAATTTATTATTCAAATATATTTACAAAATATACATGTGTACAATGTTTAAAGAATTTTTTTTGAGTAAATTTTTTGTAAATTTTTTATAATGGTTAAATGTATTTCGAAAGATATATGCAACACCACAGCCTTAGTGAAGTTAGAAAACCATAAAAACATTAGGATCCAAACATAGTCAGCTTGTTCCCACAGTTTGTGAACTTGGATTCCAAGGGTTGGGGAACCTGCAAACACTATATATTTTTCTCAAAAATAAAACTGTCAGAACACACAATTAATCAAATCACCTAAGATAATCTTAGAGCTTACCAATAGAATGCTCCTATCACCTACAATGAAATAACGATTCAGTAAAATTTATAAGCACAATATAGGAATTCCCATACCCAATACATACCACAAATCAGTAGATCTAAGACACCATGAACTGCACCCAAAAGTCTTTATTATGATTATTCAAATTTTTCCCATCGTGATAGTATGTTTACATCAGCTTCACAGAGTTACATTACCCAAAATCCCAATTGGCTTGGGATACAAATGACCTCTAATTTATAGATAAATCCTCCAAGTGTAAAAATAACGTCTATTTGGCTTGATCCCCATCAAAATAATCTTGACTATTGGTAGATCTTTGATCAAATTTTAATCTTTGTCATCGAAAATACTTATTTTTGAGGAATTTTGGAATTATTCATTTAACCCATTTTTTATTAGCTCAAAAATATTTTTTTTGAGCTAATTTCCTCAAAAATTTGACTTTGACTTAACCATCAAGGACCAAACGTCCAATTTTTCTTGAAATTTCCAATATTCCCTTGGTGGGGGACCTCCAAAATTTAATTCCTTTAATACCCACAATTTTTTTCACTTGGAGAATTTCTCTAGGAATTTAATTTTTTACTCTAATCAAATAATTTCTTGGCTTATGATTTATTTAATTTTTTTGTCATAAAAATTAATTAATTGACACTTGAGGGGATTAAATATTTTTTCCACCCTCTAATATTTTAGCCATGGTGTCCAAATATGAGGGATCATGCACTAAAATATATTTTATACAAGATTTTACATTTTCAACCCTCAAAGGGGGAATACCCTTTCGTTATAGACACTCAACATACATACCCAATTCTGTGACATAATATGATCTAGTAGACCAAGTGATTTGTAATAAAATAATTTAGTCAATTAGTTTAAATTATTCCCAAATCACTTTTACATAAGACTCGACTAAAACACTCTGACTCACCTAATACTTTGACAATAAATTCCAACCTAACTTTGGGGTGAGGCTGGAAGGAAAAACTTTGTTGACCATATGGGTTATTATCTCTAAATTGGTACTGATGGGCTTCTCCACCAAACAACTTAGAGTAACTCTTTCAAACCAAATTTTGACTAAGGATTAGCCTCTTCAATCTGAGAGGGCTCTCTCAAAGGAAAAATAAATTATTTTCAATAAATTTTAAAATCAGATGGCTAACTCTGATGGTTTCTTTTTTTATTGTTTATGTGTTCAAAGTAGGTGAATGATGCAAGGAATAACTACCATTGGGCATGGATTCATTGTAAACCTCAATTACAAAACAACAAATGTAATGGAAGCCAAGGCACTTATATTCTTATCAAATTACACATGAAGGAAAAAACAACAAACTACATGTGTACAGGAAACTGGAGCATATTACTGAATTCCAAGTGATTACACTATTGAGATTCAACAAGATGATGAGCTTAGTGAAAATGAGTCGTCTTCACTAAGTGGGCCCGCAGACTATTTTTAGGTGCAAGTCTATTTTTAGACTATGTCTATTTTTTAGACATGGTGATCATATTTCAGAAGTTGCAGGATGCTATTTGTGGATGGTTGGTCAAGTTGGAAAAATAGATGAAATTCTATTTTTAGAATATTGGGCAAAGTCTATTTATAGATCGTCGATCTAAAATAGAAGTATGTCGATTATTATTAGCTCTTAATAATAATATGGCAATAAACAACAACTTATTCTCTTGGAGCACTTAATTTCAGTGTACAGATTTGGAAAATTAGTGGGCTGAAGGAATTACGCAATTCCTAGGGTTTACTGGTGGTTTATGCATGGAGGACTTAGTTAGAACTGAAGTGGAAAAGTTATGACAGATTTGGAAGAGTAGTTCATGGAGTTGTTATTCATTTTAACTTAGTTAATGGAGTTAAACTCAGTTGAGCTAGTTGTATCTAGTCTAACTGAATGATACACTAGTGAGAGTGGAGTGAATTAATTAGTTAATTAATTCACAAATAATTACCCATTAATCAAATGAACAAATACAGCAGTTAACTACAATGCATTTCAGTTCCAGTGGAGACCTAGTGGAGAGATAGGTGAAAGGGAAAGATGGACTATCTGTTGTGACTATAGTGATGCATTGATTGCACCACACACACATTGGAGTTTCCAATGAGGATTGCACAATCAAGGCAAGGGTAATTAGAATTCATTCAGATCTATTCTTCAACAGGGATTGCGCAATGGAGGCAGGCTATCAGGTGGCAAGAAATCGGTGCATGGATTTGCAGATTTCTTCTGATTAGTGTGTGACGATTGATTGTACTGAGAGCTTGATGTACTAAGCTTTGTATGAGATTGTTACATGATCTCCATGATACATAATATGTTATAGTTGGGGTTTTTAGCTTCATGCTTTCCTGTTAAACAACTGTGTTATGTGCGATTGTTTTTATTGCTTCATGTGTTTGCAATTGATTTTAGTTTCCGAAAAAGATTAACTATGGAAGGATTCTGTATTTAGAAAAAAGATAAAATATTGTTAGATCAGGAGAATATGGATATATACATGCATCTTGTATATAATTTCTACATACACATGAGCCATTGCATAAATATCAAAAGTACTAAGATAAACATGCACAGATAAGAACATCCAATGATTCTTGGGTCTGAAACAAGCTGCAGAAGTATATTATTGATAGTGAAATATTACAATAGTAGTGCATACATAACATCTCCAACCCTCTCAAACTCTTTCCTCTCACTATTTATAGAATTAGATACCTTTACATCATGTCTTCCAGCTGGGCTAGACCGTCGAATACCTTCAAGGACACCTAATCTAACTAACAATTGATTACGAGGAAAAGTAGAGATAATTCTATTTTCGAGAATTAGAAACCTAATAGGAGTCTTTCACTCACTATTACCTTAACTAACTATTAAAACTCCATACATAGAAAGACTTTATCGAAAGAGCAGCCTTATGAGGTGGCATAAAACATGATTTAACAATAAAACATAGTGGCTGGAATCTAGGAACTGTTCTTCAGATTCTGATTATAAACTATCATGTTGATGATGTGGCAGCATGATGAGTTGGCATCTCCAAACCACCCTTGTGATGAGTGTTTCCATTCAGAAAATCTCTCCTCTGATACTCTTTGACATTTCATATGGCAAAAAACCTTGGAAAATTTCCTTATCCTTCGGACATTCCCAAAAATTTACTTTGCTGCAAAAACAAAGCTTTTAGGCACTTTCGCAGCGAGATTCTGTAGCGAAGAAACTTAGGTCACTTGTGTTATACATCTGCTACTTTTGACTAGTGGATGGTGTTGATTGGTCAAAAAAATTTAAATATAGGCTTTAGTGCTCCTCAACCAAGTCAAAATTGGTGGTTTTGAACCAAAAAACATCTTCAGCAATTCCGCAGTGAAATTTGGGCTTCAAGTCTAGGACACACTGCGGAATTGCCTAATTGCCCACAGACTTCACAGAATTTGGATTTTAGGCCTAGAAAAATTCCATGAGTGTACTTTAGGGTGAGATATGATGAAATAAGACAAAAAATATATGTTTTTCATTGTTACCTCTAAATTTAGCCGCAGGTTCTACAATCTTCATTTTCAAAACCTTCTTCTCTAATTCAACCTTCACCATTTCCATTTGTTCCTTCAATTATTTGACTTGTCTCTTAAGTTTCTTCCTTTCTGCCTACAACCATAAGTTCTTTTGCCTTGTGTGTTTCATCATGATGCGCAAAGGCTAGGTTCTTTTCATCAATTTCTTGGGCTTTGTAAGGGCTTATTTAAAAAAGGTGACATGATCAATTACTCTCTTTTCCATCTCATATATCAACTATCTATCTTTTTTTTAGTTCTCCAGCTCCATATTTGTTTCAATCATCTCTTCTATAGCCTCCCTTAGTTGTTCTTTAAGAAGCTCCCCTTCAGTTTTCTCCGTGACCTTTTCTTTACCTTTCCTCTGTTTGACAATTTCTTCTTCATATTTGAGTTGTTCTTTCAGTAAATCTACCTCAAACTTCTTTTGAATCTTCCTTTTGGTTTACCTTTCTTGCCCTTAGTAATATCTGTCTTAGTAGGTGACAAATCTATGATTTCTTCCACCAATGTCTTTTTTCCTTTATCTTTCTTCTGCTACTTGCTGTCATCTTTAATAACCTCAACACTTTGTGATCTGGTGAGAGGTTTTTTAGGTTTAAACAGAAAACCTGAATATTAAATAGAGAAATCTAACTTCTTGGCAGTGAGACCCTTATTTTTAGTTTTGGATCCTTTTACCTCTACCAATTTCACTACAAGAGTCTCTGCAATGTCTATTGCTTATAAAATATCAAGCCTACCTTTACCTCCAGTGGAGTCTTTTGTGCTTCTCTTAGGCATTTTTGCAACAGGTTTGGACTTGCTAATTGTAGCAGACTCTATAACACGTTTGTTAGATGTTGGCTGACGTGTTGCCTCTTAAATGAACTCAGCCTCTATCTCCATGGGTTCAGCTGAAGGCTGAAAACCTTCCTGATGATCACCTTCTATCTCTACAATGGTATCCATCTTTTGTCTAGGAGTAACAGTCTTGGACTTAGGAGTTTTCCTTGGAGTTGGAGCATCTATTTCATAGCCACTCATAAACAAAAAGGTGGCTCAATATTTGTTCAGTTTGTTCAATTCTTCCAGCACTAGCAATTTGATTAATCCATGGTGAAAAATAGAATTTTCACTTCTTTCAGACCTACCCTGCACTTTATCTGATATTTTTCCAAGACTTCTAAAAATATAGTAAGGAATATCCATTAGTTGTTTTCCTGTGAAATGGAGCAGCAACTTGAAGTGATATAGGTAGATTATATGAAACCTGCCCACATAGGTAAACTACTTCTGTATCACCATCAGCAATTTAGAATAGTTATCTTTGAGACAACCTCTAGGAATCCCTACAGTCATATTTATCCCTACATGCTCAGGTTTCAGAAAAATCATGACAAATTTTTAAATTGAACTTCGTGGCTTTAAACCACTCTTCTCCTATCCTGGGGATTCTTGTTTCTTGGGAAATGCTATTAGGTGAAAATGGAAAATGGAGGATACCCACCTTTGTAGAAGTTCCCTTGAAATTCAGTGCAAAATCCTGTGAAACCTGTATATGATGACCCTGTAGTCATTGCAAAAACTGCATTCACCCTGCTTTTGTGAAAACCTCCATGAAACTGGGATCTTCCATGATTAATTTTGGATTTATATTCGCATAGATGAATGGTAGGCCTCCTTTATTTTTCTTCCTTTGTGTAGCCATCTTCTTTGTTTGCAGCGCTGGCCTCTTTTAGAAACTCACACATGCACATTCAAGACTTGATGGCAACAAGTTGCTTTGGGATTACGAGGCTAGTATGACAACACCTAGACTCTAAAAGGAGAACAAAGACAACAAGTTGTTTAAGTAGCATCTTACAAGGATGGAAGAAAAAAGCGTAGAGAATGAAAGCTAAATAAGGAAAGAGAATGAGATGAAATTCGTAAAAGGATGATAATTGATGACCAAACATGATCAAATCATTTAATGATGACCCTAGCCTAACCAAAATGACCTCAAACCATTCATAATTTGATAACTCATCAATTTGCAGAGACCTTTGCAGGAAAACAGAAATTGGTTACGAATTCAGTTTAACAGGTGTTAGATTCGCTGTAGAATTATTAAGTGATTTCACAGCGAAATTTGTTAAATTTTCACTAAATGTGCTACGAACTCAGGAAAACTACGACAGGTGGCCATATTTAACAAGTTTGATTGATTTGAGTATCAAATTTGAATTTTTCCCTTTTACATGACTTAAATACATCCCTTAAAAACTTAAGGTAACCTGTTGTAGCCTCTACAACACCCTCCAAAAAATCCACACTTTAAAAAAAAATTGGAGCCCCTTGAGCATAAACAAAAGTTAAGTTAAAGTCTGGGAGGGTTAAGTCGTTGAGTCACATATTTCTGAAATTTTGGAAAATCGTGACCCCGCAAGGTCGCGAGGTCGTACCTCCCTTAGACCGCCACATAATGCGACCCCGCGACCTCATTAATGGCCCGCACGTGCGACCTTTTCATAAATAGAAGGGTCGCTAGGTCGCATTATGCACGTTCAGCAGATAGAAATAAAATGCTTCTGACAGGTCGACTGGAGTGCGATTTTCCCGGGTAAGTTGCCATTTTCCTCCTGCTGTTTCCTTTTATGATTTTCTTGCCTATTTTTCCCTACCTTAGCCTTTAAATTTCCCTCTTTCTTGGCCCCTGTTTATCATTTGAGACTTAGGGCTCCCCCCTTTTGCTCTGACATTTCCCCTGCTTGTACAACATTGTCACTGCTTCCCATCCAGACCCTTATGGATTGTGTTCTGCCCCCAAAGCTCTCCGCTTGCTCTATCTTGGCCCACTTAGCCTTGTAATTTTGAAGTTAGAGGGAAACATATTTTACGCAGCACGTGCCAAAACCCCGGCAAGCCCTAGCGTGACTTGCGACCCGTGTGACCCTGTGACACCAGTCGCTGAGTCGCCAGGTTGCAAATCGCCCTTCATTCTACTTTCACACGACTTCGAAACCTAGTGACCCTGCGACCCGGTCACAGGTCGCAGAGTCGCACTCCCATCGATTTTCATAGCATTTTCGACCCAGTGACCCCGCGACCTGGTCGCAAGGTCGCAAGGTCACACTTCCATCGGTTTTCCCACAACTAGCGACCTCACGACCTAGTCGCAAGGTCGCAAGGTTGCAAAGTCACAAAATATTTGAGAATTTCAACATCGTGACCTTTGCGACCCCGTGACCCAGTCGCAGGTCGCTAATTCAGCCCTTCCTGTGTCTCTAGTTGAAATAACTAATAGATGTACCTAGGCTTGTATTATCATGGCAACTTTCTTATCTTGGGACTCTTTCATGAACATGACAGGTGAATTCGAAGCAGACTTAGAGTGTGTCCCTGTCTCCTCAGATTCAAGCGACATGGGACCTCCAGTGGCCCGAAAAAAAGAGCAAGAGCCTGGAAGTAGAGGACATAGAGATGGATATACCAATGTCCCCGCCCCCGATCTACAGAGACACCCTGTGCACATTTGCCAAAGGGGACAGCATGCGTTGGTACCAAGTGTACCAAGAGTTTGCTCGATAGGAATTCCTAGAGGACCTCCCTGACTGGGAAGCATACATACAGGTCAAAAGGTCAAGGCTCCATCTTGCAGGTTCCCACCCTACTATATTCCCATGCGCGGAGGTTATAGAATGGATTATACAAAACACTGACCCCAAAAAGTGGGTACTCAGGGACTACAAAGGTAAGCCTTTCGCGACTCTCAAAGGCTCGGATGCTCAAGTTTACTATGCATTTCCTGGACGAGAGGAGGAATTCACAGAAGATTGGGCCATCGCCAATGTAGTTCCCATAATAGACACTCTAAAAGGGTGGTGGGAGGAGCCCGAGAAATTCAAGGCCAAGAAGGATCAAGAATATCCAGTGGCAAGCCTTAGGAAAGTGTATAAACTAGTGGCTGCTATGCTTTGCAGACTGTACGGTCACCCCGATACCACCACCTTCAGCAGTACATGGGCAACCCTAATGGAGTATGTCACTGTCCATGGCACCTGATTCAACTGGGCCAGCATACTAGTGGTCTCTCTTCAAACAAAAATATCCTCGGCACTGGTATCGGATGATGGATATCCTTCCGAATTCTACATGGCCTCCTACTTGTTGGATGATGTTTGTTTGAGGTTTCACTTTGAGGGATGGTGGCACAATTGGGATCCAAAGCAGGCACGCCATATCCACTTAGAGACAAAGGTATTTTAGGATTCCAGATACAAGCAGGACATAGAGCTGATCTCTCAAGTTTTCATCCCAGCTCTCTACAGAAAATTGTTCGGCCAGGAAGCTCCTTGCATGTCTTGGTGAGCCAAGGAGATGTTAGGCAAGGTGGCGCATTGGTTCCCACTTGCCGAGTACACATTCATTCGATTCTTTGGTTCATACAAGGCTCCCCATGCTATGCCCTGATATGTTACAGATAAAATGCTCATTCAATAAGTTTGCTTCCAGATGACTTCCGGTTTCTCTAAGGCCCTGGCTAAGGGAAAGAAGAAGTTGTGGCCTACGCTAACCCTCACTATCGGTACCTACATGGTCAAATATTTTAGGGAGGTAGAGGCAGAAGCGGAAGAGATGAAAATTTATCGCCTTGGTTTATTGGACCACTGGACATATGACCCAGAGAGGATAGTCCCTGATCACTATAAGCGGGCTAAGTTCAAGTGGAACTACCAGCACATGGAATGCCTGGGTGAAGATGAAAAAAGAAATTGGTATAATGCAGATAGGAAACTCGCTCCAGGGGCGTGGTCTGATCAAGAATACCCAGATGACAAAACATTGGAGGACAGAATCCGTGAATTAGGAGGCGCTTCTTCTTCTCAGGCTAAGAAGCCTCGAACTAGTACAGGGCACAACACTGCTGCCCAGCAGAAAGAAAAGAAGCCAAAGCCCAACAAGAAATGGAGAAGAAGATGAAAGAAGATGAAGAAAAGTGCAAAAGGAGCCTGAGGTCAGAGCAGAAGAAGAAGCAGGCAGAAGAGGCTAGGAGAAAAAAGGAGGAACAGGAGGCAAAGGCTGAGGCGGAACGGCAACTCAAGAGAGAGTTGGATCAAGTGGAGGCCGAACGCTGGAAGAAAGCTGAACAAGAAGCAGCAGCATAGGCTAAACGCAAAAGAAAAGCAGAACAGGTAGCAGCAGCAGCAGCCGAACGTAAAATGAAAGCCGAACAGGAAGCAGTGTCAGAAGCAGAGCACAAGCAGAAAATAGAACATGAAAAGGCAGAAGTAGAGCAGCTGCGGAAATAGGAAGAAAAAAAGAAGAGGAGGATAGAATACTAGAGAACATCGAGACATCTCCCCAAGGTGTAGGATCACAAACAGAGCTACAGCCCCTCGAAGTACCTGTAGTCAGTACATGCGCTACACTCTCTAATGTGAGTTCTAAGAAGAAGAGGTATTAAATCTTACCAGGCTCACATACAATCAGTTCTCCTTCAAGATCCGACAGGAGAAAAGAAGATGCCTAGCGCGAAACCCTTCTACCTCATCCACAGTCGCAACGGAGAAAGATATAGTCCTAGACACTAGGACTAACCCAGTAATGATAGCATCGGCCGGCACAACTTTCATCGTAGCTACGGAGGAAAATATAAACAGAATGAGCAGAGAAATCCTCTCTCTAAAAAATAAGCTACAAGAAGCAAAGCAAAGGGAGACAAGGGCAGAGCAGGAAAGGGTAGCATTAAGGGAAGAGCATCAGCAGCTCCAAGACAAAAATTCCCCTATCAACGAAGTACCACTCACCGTCCGAAGAGAACTGGATGTATTAGAGGCCACCATGAGACAGGTCTATGGGGAAATGTTTACTATAAAACAAACAGTTGCCCCCTTGGTAAGAGCCCAAGAAGAAACCAAGCAGAGGAGTGAGCAGCTGAAAGAAGCCTTAGCCGCTTTGGATAGAATGATTGAATGGACAGGCCGGTACCCCCAGGCTCCCGAAAACCTGCCAAGGAAAGACTGGATCCACACACAAGATGCCAAGGTCCAGATCTGGATTAAAATGTAATCTAAATATAAGCTATCCAAGGACCTAGATAAGGTGATGGCCGCATATGAGTATCTGATCAGCGGCATCGATTCAATGCACACCCTACATCACATTCCATCGCTAGGTGCATTGGGCGAGGAGAAAACATGGGAACAGGTGGACCAGGAGATCCAGACATTTTTGCAACCCATCAAACAAGCCACTGCCACTTCAGATCTTGCAACATCACAGGACAACTTGAGGAGGTTCATTATCACACCAGTCTGGATCTACACTAAACTGGCCTCCCTATCCAACCTGGTCACGCAGAAAAGAGAAACTTTAATTCTTAATGCTTTGGAGTGCTTGCATCGGTTGAGAGAATAAGTTCCCTTGATTTCCCCTATAGCGACGGATTATAGTGCGTGCCAGAATTTCCTCAGAGAACAACAAGTTGATACCCATGACCTCACGATCACACGCATGTTTTCATGACCGGGTGGCAGTAGGTCGTAGGTCGCATTTTTCAGCTGGGTCGCAGGTCGCAATTCTCATTCAGGTTGCAGGGCAGTTCAACAGTCAGGAAGACGAAAAGTCAAGAAGCCCAAAGGGAAAACTTTGGTCTATAAAACTCCCTTCAGGAAAATTGTAAAGGATCTTTTTTTGGGACTCAAAGAGTTAGAGAGCACTGTATAGAAGGATAACACTCTTTTGCATATGAATATAGATACTTGTTAAACTCCTTTTGGATCTGATGTGTTTTGTTGTGCGAACACTATGAATATTTCTTTTCAGTTTCAAATATCTTTTGATTAATGAAGCTGTGTTTTTTATGGCATCATTTATGCATGATAGTTCTATGTACTTGTGTTAATGATGTTAAGTTTATCTATGCTTCCCCAATGAATGTTAATAACTTTTTTTACTGAAATTTATATTTTCATCGTAGACATTTAAGGAATCGAAGGTTGTTCCTGCCATAAAGAATTGTTTCTTATGTGGCTAGAACAACGTGCAAGCATGACCCTTAGGATATGTTGTTGACAGTATTTCTTTTGGCTTCATGTATTATTATTCGCCTCGCTACACATAGTTTTATATACGTGTTTAAACTCATCAATCATGTATCTTGTATCGTCTGAATAAGTGTGTGTCTGCAGGTTCATTGAGTTCTTTTGAGACCCAAGGAAAGGAAGCTTAAGCGGTAGTCGGACCCACACCCCGGATGAGATCCCTACGCCAAACGGTTTAGAGTCTAGCTGGGAATTTTTACCGAGGATATCCCCTGCTATTGGTTAGACAAACTTTCCCGTCAACATAACCTTAAAACTCACACCATATCATAAAAAAAAAAAAATTCATGATTTTTATTAGACCCCTAACCAATCTACTTACAAACTTGACATGTTCAACAAGCTGAAAGGTTATGGATGATAACACGTATTTAGAAAAACAGATGAATCAATGAGATGAAAAACCTCCTAGGATTAAATTCTCACCAAAATAATAGGTTTATCTAGTTTTTACATACATATACAGTCTTACTAGCATCATTTACATTACAAATTTTACATAATGGGTTTAAAATGACTTTAAAAACTAATGGTTGATGATCTTGATCTTGTGAAAAATATGTTGCAACTGCTTCCTTAGGACTTTCACAAAATGTGTGCAGCATCTGGCTCCATACGGGGACATGTTGCATCCATGAAGTGATGTGAGAATCCAAAAATATTGCATCCAAGCAAACAAAATTCCATCAAATGGATTTCCATTCAAAATCAAAACCATCATGCATATAAAATAAATCTGCAGGGATAGAAAAATTCTACTCTAACAAAAAAACTGGAAAATATAAACCACAAATGCTTGAAATAAAACTAGCTAATGACCGTAAGTAAAAAGGAGTAAGTTTAGAGATAATATACAAAAGATTCCCCATGGAATCAAATGTCATATGTGTAGCACAATGTGGAACATCTACTTATTGGCAAGTAGATCAACAAGTTTCTTATCAGATGTCCCTTATTGAAGCTCTACCCTCTTTGGTTGATGAAGATTCTGACCACTGGGTTGCATGTCTCTGTCACATTGAATTCTTCTTCTCTTTCTTCTTGGAAGGTAGGATGGAAGATGTGATGAAGAGAAGAGATATAGTGGTTGAATAACTTTGAATCAAAATGTAGTGGATGACCCTTTGGCACAAATTCCTCACTATTTTCCAACCTCTTTGGAAGCTCAACATGGTATCTTCTTTCAATTTCTTTGTATAAAATGACCATGCCACCTATGACTACATGAATAGTGGCATAATATAAATCCATCTAAATAGATCCACCCAAATCAGCTTCAAACTTCCTGGACAGAAGCATCTGCAACACATATGACACATCAATCACTACTATTTCCATGGTGATAATTATGTATGGGTAATCAGCCAAGGAGACCTGTAGATATTTGACCACACCAAGGACTTCAAATTTCCTAAAATCCATTGCGAAAATGTTATGGTAGGGTCTAGAAATTCTTAAACTCAATTGATCCATAACCTTTTTAGTCATAAAATTTATTGATGCACCAGAATCAAGCATGAAATTATGAAGTAATTGGCCATTAATATCAGAGGTCAGGAATAAGGGTTGATGATCCTCATTAGTCATGTCGCAATTTAAATCATTTAACTTGATCTCTTCATCTTTAGGATGTGTGTCAATATTTTCCTGTTTAGCAATGCCTAAATATTTGAATAATGAATCTATTTGTAACGAGATCTTCAAAAGTTCTAAGAACGGAACTAACATTTTAATATTATTAATCCATGCATCCTAATCCACCTTTAATCCTAAATTATATCTCTCAGAAGCAACTTGCTTATTTTTATTATGATATTTACCTTTCCTCTGATAGGTGTTTCCAGAATCTACTCTTGAGATGGCTTTTCACCGTATGCTTTTGTGATGGGGTCCTTTTCTTCACTAAAGTTATTGATGGTGAAGGATGAGTAAATAATGTATGCACGTCGAATTTATTTAGAAGTATCTTGATTTGTATTATTTATTTGTTGATTCTTTCCCTCTTCAAAGATTCTTCTAGAAAAGGCACATGTACTTTATTCAACTAAACTTTCACAAGGCATGCAGAAAGGGATAGGCTCATTAACAACATTCAAGTGGCGTAAAAGTCTTAGCACTAGGGGGATTCCTTCTTGGCCATGGAATGTTGCTTCCCCTATTATTATTATTTATTGGTTGCATATTATGCATGTGACTTATTTCGATCTGAATTAGCTTATTTTTCATATCACTTATTGTCCTAGCATGCTCAATTTTCATTTCCCTTATCACTCTAGATAACTCCTTAACTAACTCCTGCTCTTCTTCCTTGATTTATTTCCCTTTAGATTTAACTGGACCTCTTTCAAAACTTGGGATTTCTAACTTGCCTGAAGATTTTTTGTCCTTTTTTAATTCTTCATTTGTACTCCAGGCATTGGCTAAAGTAGCTAGTTTGGCACGTCTAATTTTGTATTGAGTATCACCATTTAAGGCCTCAAGATATTGTTCTAGTACTTTATTTTCAAGAGGTATGTAGTCTTTATTCATATCCTTTAAATACCATTAAATCTCTCATTGAATTCTTCCATTGTTTCATTCTCCCTTTTATTAATAGTATTAAGCTCTTTGACTAAGTATTTTCCTTCTATTTAATCACTGAATTTATCTTTAAATGCATTGGTTAAAGATCTTAAAGAGTCAAAGGAATTATCCACTTTGTTATGAAACCAATCAAGTGCATCATATTTTAATGAGAGGACAAACCGTTTCATTTTGACATCTTCGTGACTGTATGCAGCAATGTGAGTGAATATTTGCACAGAGATGTTGAACTTGTTTATGTGAGATTCGAAATTGATGGCATTGTTCGCTTGGAATTTTGAGGGATTTCTCATGGTAGAATCATATGGAATATTGTGTGGATATCCTTAGACATTAGTGAAGTTGTAAGGATTAAAATAATATGCAATGGAGTCTTGATTTGTGGGATTAATAAGAAGCGAGTGGATATCACAGAGGGCTTCCTATCCAAAAAATATTAAATGTTATCTAGAATGTAATTTGTTTAACCAAGCTCTTAGAACCTTTTCACGGTTGGGAGCGGGGTTTAAAAAGTTACTAGGATTCCTTATAGAGTAAGCTCTTGTGAATGGTTGAATAAGTGGAGTCCCCACCCAAACAAGAAACTAAATGAAATGTCCAGTTGCTAAAAGTAGAGATAGAAAAGATAAGAAGATTAGTGAGAGAAAAAAACGATAAGATGAGGAGATGAGAAATGATAAATAATGGCAGAATAAGGGGGTTAGAAAATTTTGTGGTGTTGTTGGCTCAAATGAAAATATGGAAAAATAAAGTATTGAAAAATTTCGTTAACCCTAGCAACAATAAACTTGTCCTCGACAACGACGATAGAAAATGTTGTGGTGTTGATGGGACAAGTCATGAAGAAAGATGATAAAAGGAAAGATGGAGAGATTGAAAAAGTTTCATGAGAATCAAGGACAGAAAATATATTCCCATAAAAAGCACCAAGAAATGTTGTTGCTCATATTGTACAGGCACTGCGACAACGACTCGGGTCAGGGGTTGTCACCCTGATCCCCAACCTCTCCATTCTAGCTATCTCCCAACAATAGGCTATGGGGGTATTCCCTATGGAAATGTGAAGGTTAATTCCGGGAGACACAATTGAGTGGCCTAGCTACTTGGTTAATTCAAGCATGAATTAAATATTATATTAGATTTAATTTTGAGTTTAGTGCTTGGTGGAGTCAACTTCTTGCTTATTATAAATTAAATGCCAAGTAAATGAATGGACAATCATTGCTTGAAATTCTCACTATCCTATATGTTATTAGTCCTAAATACCTAGGTATAATACAAGATTCTTGGTTGATTTTAAGTTATATACCTAGTCCAAGTAAAACATTCCTTGATTTGTTTTAGAACCAGTCTTTAGAGTAGGTTGTGGGATGGAACCCAATGAGAAGCAAGCAAAGGCTTGATTAACGATACCCCCCCCCCCCGGTGTTCTAACCACCCGGTGCCTCCCGTGTTGCAGATATTATGGCCCTGACGACTGCAAGGTCACCATGTTAACCACTAGAAAGGTGTTGAATCCCTCAAGCTAGGTGAGAAAGGGTGGCCTTGGAAGTCCATCAACCAAGCTTATGCTTAGAGGTGAATTATTAATGAAAATAAACTTAGAATTATTATGCAAGATAGATGAGTGATTTATTGGGTTAATATTTCTTATGTGATTCAAGTACTTTAGTTAAGATTACTCTTCAATTGTGAAAATGAGTAGTTAGAAATTAAAATCCAAATACAATCGTATTACCAAGAATATGCAAATTACCAAGTTCCAATAATAAATAATCCAACAATAATCTTATATTCCTAGAGATGCTTGACCAATTATAGCAATTTAAAACATTATCCAAGGATGAAATTTACTTGTGACAATTTAATATCCTCAAGATATTTAAACAAAGTAAATGTCAATGATATTACGTCAATATTGAGAGATGATATATATTTCACAACCACTAACTCTCAAGATGCCAATGCATAAGATAAACTAGACTATGAGTTTAGAAATTATCCGATGATTCCTATAGCAATGTTCCTTAAATAATTATATGCTCAACATAATAATGTAAATTAGATGCCAAGACACTTAAGAATGAGAGAGGTAATTCAATGCCAATGAAATTCCAATGCCCAAAGTAACTTAAACCATTTAAAAAGATTAGAGATATTATGTGTGAGTGCTTACTTAGTGAAAAAATAATTATTCTTAGAAGCTATGATCCTACAAGAAACAATCAAATGTTAGATTAAAAAAAAACAATTTTAATACAAGCTTCTTCATAATAGCACATAAAATTACTAGTGAGATAAGCACTTATTAACCTTTAGGACAACAACAAGTAAATCACTCTAGATCCATAAAATGACAGACATGAAACCAAATATGGTCAATGAGACACTAAATGACTTGCCAAATGATTACTTGATCTAACCAACCTTCTTATAATTTATTATTCAATGTTATATCACATCTGATCACACCTTTACCCAAAGATATGAATCATGAAATCAATTAGATTTATGCTAATAATTAATGCCCAAATCACCAAATGACTAGTGCAATTTTACCATAAATTTCTTAGAGCATTTAGGAAATTTACATGTGATTTTTAGGGAAATTTATATGAATTTTATCATGGTTATGAATGTGTTCAGAGATCTATAATAAATAATGAGGAAAATGGGGGGTTTAGAGATGAAACCATAGGCCTAAGGCCTTGAATATTGCTTGTCAAAATTGACACAAATTTTCCAAAAATTTGGAACCTGAAAACACAAAACTTGAGCCAATTTCTCCTAACCCACCAATATTCAGTCCATAAATCCAAGTGACCAGCCAGTTATGGAGGAGAGGCAAAGTAAGGCCAAGAAAGGTTAACTCTAGGCGTAATAGTACTAACGACGGGGATACAATAGCATTAGAGGCCTAGAGACTAGGGAATGAGGCCTAATAGGCATGTTTTCAACCAATGGAGGGCCCACAAAGGGATGTTGTAGGCCCCACAAGGGCTACGACTTAGGGAGAAGAGGCTTTGGAGGCTTTCCGCAAGCCCTTAGGGGCTGAAGCTTGGAGGAAGTAGGAGAAATAAGTTAGGAGAGAGGAGGAAAGGGAGGGTCTAAAGGAGAGAGGGGAATGGAGGGAGAGAAGAGTGAGAAGGATGAGGACATAGGGATTATTGAGGGGGGATAAAGGCAGAGACGGAGGAGGATGGAGAGGATCTATGGAAAGGGAAGGCCCTGTAAGGCCTGCGGTAAGGTCTAGAGGGGAGGATGAGATCCTTAGGGCTTACGCCCAGCCCTAGGAAGGCCAAAAAGGGGGACATAGAGGGCTGAAACACTGACGCAAAGGGCTCAAATGATAACACAATGGGCCAAGGAGGATAAAAGACTAGCCTTGAGGAGAATGTCGGGCCTAGGAGCCAAAAAAAATGAAACCCTTGCTCAAAAATTTATTTTTCTTCAGATCTTCAATTTTTGTAAAATTCTTCAGTAGATCGCCCTACAAAAACAAAATTAGAGGCTAGATATTACCCTCAAGGGCCTATATCTAGCTCTATTTCATCTCTTTTCCCTTTGTTCTCACCTATACAAATAAATTTACAATAATCCAAAACCCCAATATATACAAAAATTTGAAAAAAAAAAAAAACTCAAAACCCCACAAATCCCCAGCTGCTAACAAGGGTTAGAAAATGATATTATTTGAAAAAAATATATTTACAAAATATACATGTGTACAATATTTAAAGAATATTTTGAGAATATTTTTTTGTAAAAATTTTATAATGACTAAATGTATTTCGTCATATAGATGCAAAACCACAACCTTAGTGAAGTATAATACTATAAAAATATTTAGGATCCAAATATAGTCAGTATGTGCCCAAAGTTTGTGAACTTCGAGTCCAAGGGATGGGGAACCTGCAAAGAATATAAAGTTTTCTCAAAAATAAAACCATTATAGAAAACAGTGTATCAGATCACCTAAGATAATTCCACAACTTACCAATATAATGTTCTTATCACCTACAATAAAATAATGATTCAGTAAAATTTATAAGCACAATATAGAAATCCCATACCCAACGCATACCACAAATCAGTAGATCAAAGACACCATGAAATTCACCCCAAAGTCTTTATTAATATTATTCAAAATGTTCCCAGCGGGACAATATCTTTACATCAACTTTATATAGTTACATTATCCAAAATCCTAATTGGCTTGAGATACAAATGACCTCTAATTTACAGATAAATCCTCCAAGTGGAAAAATAATGACTAGTTGGCTTGATCCCCGTCAAAATAATCTCTATTGTTGATAGATCCCTGATCAAATTTTAATATCTATCATCGAAAATACTTATTTTTGAGGTATTTTCAAATTTCTCATTCAACCCATTTTTTATTAGCTCAAAAATAATTATTTTGAGCTAATTTCCTCAAAATTTTGACTTTTACTTAACCACCAAGGACCAAAGGTCCATTTTTTCTTGAAATTTCCAATATTCCCTTGGTGGGGGACCTCCAAATTTTAATTCCTTTAAACCACATGGATTTTTCCACTTGTAGAATTTAATTTCTCTAAGAATTTAATTTTTTACTCTAATTAATTAATTTTATAGATTATGGTTTATTTTATTTTTTCCATAAAAAATAATTAATTGACACTTGAAATATTATGGTTTTTAAGCTTTTGTGGTTATCGTTTATTGCAAAAATTTCCGGATTATCCACAGTGTTAAGAAACAATGGTCGACGTTTCGAATCCCAACCTCTAATATTTTATCCATGGTGTCTAAGTGTCAGGGACCATGCACTAAAATATATTTTACATAAGATTTTTCATTTTCAACCCTCAAAGGGGGAATAATCGTTTGTTATAAACCCTAAACATACATACCCAATTATGCGACATAATATGATCTAGTAGACCAAGTGATTTGTAATAAACTAATTTAGCCAATTAGCTTAAATGATTCCCAAATCTGTTTTACATAAGACTCGACTAAAACACTGGGACTCACCTAATACTTTGACGATAAATTCCACCCTAGCTTTGGGGTGAGGCTGGAGGGAAAAACTATGTTGACCATCCGTATTAAGAAACACAGATGAATTGGTGAGACGAAAAACCTTGTAGGATGAAATTATCGCCAAAATAATAATATTACCTAGCTTGTTGCATACATATACGATCTTAATAGCATAATTTACATTACAAAGTTTTCAGAATGAGTTTACAATGGCTTTAAAACCTTATGGTTGATGATCTTAATCTTGTAAAAAATCCAATACAATTGCTTCCTTAGAACTTTGAAAAATGTGTACAACATATGTTTCCATATGGGGACATGTTGCTTCCATGAAGTGATGTGAGAATCCCAGAATCCTAAATCGAAGCAAACATAAGTCCATCAAATAGATATCCATTCAAAATTGAAATCAACATGCATATATAATAAATCTGCTGGAATAAAAAAATTATACTCTAACAAACTGGAAAATATAAAGGATAAATGCGTGAAATAAAAATAGCTAATGACAATAAGTAAAAGGATTAAGGTTAGATATATTATACATTAATATGCCCCATGGAATCATATGTCATGTGTGTTTGCTTATTGACAAGTAGATCAATAGGTTGCTTACCAGATGTCCCTTGCTGAAGCTTTACCCTCTTTGGTTGAAGATTTTGATAATTGTGTTTCATGTCTCTGTCACACTGAAATATTCTTCTCTTTCTACTTGGAAGGTAGGATGGATGATGTGATGAAGAGAATTGATACACTCACTGAATAAACTCTAAATCAAAATGTAGTGTATGACCCTGTGGCACAACTTCCTCGCCATTTTCCAACCTCTTTGGAACCTCGACATGATATCTTCTTTCAACTTCTGTATAACCTGACCATGTCACCTATAGCCGCGGAAATAATGCCATAATATAAATTCATCTTAATAGATCTACCCAAATCATTTGTGACCTTCCTGGACAGAAGCATCCCCCACACATCTGACACACCAGTTATTACTATATCCATGGCGATAATTCTGTATGGTTAATCATTGAAGGAGACCTGTAGATATTTGACCACACCAAGTACTTCAACTTTCCTGGAATCCATAGAGAAAATTTTATGGTATGGTCTATAAATTCTTAATTTCAATTGATCCATAACCTTTTTAGTCATAACATTTGTTGATGCACCAAAATCAAGCATGCAATTATGAAGTAATCAGTGGCTAATATCCAAGGTTAGGAATAAAGGTTGATGATCCTCATTAGTCATGTAGTAGTTTAAATCCTTTAAATTGATATCTTCGTCGTTAGTATGTGTTTCTAGTTTTTCCTGTTGAGAAATCCATAAAACTTTGAAGAATTAATTTATTTGTGACAGGATCTTCAAAATTTCTAAGACTGGAAATGACATTTTAGTACTATTAATAAATGCATCCTAATCCACATTTAATCCCCACTTATATATCTCATAAGAAACTTGCTTATTTTGATCATTCTCTTTACCTTTCCTCTAATAGGTGTAACCCTTAATTCTAGAAATTTCCAAAATCTGGTCCTAAGATGGCTTTTCACTGTATGCTTGTGTGATGGGGTCATTTTCTTCACTGAAGTTATTGATGGTGAAGGATGAGGAAATCATGTTTGCACATCAACTTTCTTTAGAAGTATCTTGATTTGTATTATTTATTTGTTGATTCATATCCTCTTCTAAGATTCTTCTACCAAAGGCACATGTACTTTCTTCATGGACACTTTCACAAGGCCTGCAGAAAGGGATAGGCTCATCAACAACATTAGCATATTCAAGTGGTGTAGGATCCATTTGATCACTAGGGGGATTCCTTCATGGCCAAAATTTTTTGCTTCCCCTATTATTATTATTATTTCTTAGTTGCATACTCTGCATGTGACTTATTTCCATCTAAATCAGCTTATTGTGCATATCACTTATCGTCCTAGCATGCTCAATTTTAATTTCCCTTATCACTCTATTTGATTCTTTCACTCAATCCTTATCTTCTTCCTTGATTTATTTCCCTTTATATTTTACTGAACCTCTTTCAAAAATTGGGATTTTCGACCTACCTGAAGCTTTTTTTGTCCTTTTCTAGTTCTTCAGCTGTACTCTGGGCAACTACTAAAGTAGTAGGTTTGGCACGTCTAATTTCGTATGGAGTATCACCATTGGATGCCTCGAGATATTGTTCTAGTATTGTCTTGTCAGGAGGTATTTAATATTGAGTTATATCATTTAGAAGACCGTTAAGCCCTTGATTGAATTCTCCCACTATGTCATTCTCCCTATTCTTAATAGTATTAAGCTCTTTGACTAAGTATTTTCCTTCTCTTTTATCCCAAAATTTATTTTTAAATGCATTAGTGAGGTATCTTAGAGAGTCAAAGGAATTATCCGCTTTGTCATAAATCCAAACAAGTTCATCATCTTATAATGAGAGGACAAACTGTTTCATTTTGACATCTTTGTGATTATATGAACTAGTGTGAACGAATCTTTGCACAAAGGTGTTGAACTTCTTTATGTGCACTTCGAAATTGATGGAATTGTTCCCTTGGAAGGTTGGTAGCTTGCTCATGGTAGACTCATATGGAATATTTTGTGGATATCCATGGGCATTGGTGAAGTTGGAAGGATAGAAATAATCGACCATGGATTCTTGATTTATGGGATTAAGAAAAAGCAAGTGGAGATCAAGGAGGGATTCTTGTCCAAGAAATATTAAACTCTCTCTAGAATGTAATTTTTTTAACTAGGCTCTTAGAATCTTTTCAAGATCGGGAGTGGGCTTAAACAGGCTACCAAATTCCTTCTAGAGTAAGATCTTTTGAATGGTTGAATAAGTGAAGTCACCACCCAAACAGGAAACCAACTGAAATGTACATAAATGATAAGATTTGGAGATGAGAAATGATGAAGAATGATGCAATAAGGGTTTCAGAAAATGTTTTGGATTTTTCGGCTCAAATAAAATATGGAAAGATAAAGGATTAAAAATTTGTTATTAACCCCATCAACAAGAAAAATTTCCCTGGTAACGATGCCAGAAAATGTTGTGGCATTTACGTGAGAAGGAATGAAGAAAGATGATAAAAGGAAATATGGATATTGAAAAATTGTCGTGAGAACCAATGACAGAAAATCTATCCTTGGAAACAATGCCAAAAAATGTTGTCACTTAAATTGTACACGCACTGCGACAACGACTCAAGTTAGGGGTTGTCACCTTAATCCCATACCTCTCCATTCTAGTTGTCTCCCAATAGGAGCCTATGGGGGGTAGTCCCTATGGAAATGTGAAGGTGAAGGACAAGTTGGAAACCAACGAGTATGGGAAACATGAATTAGTATCCTAGCTACTTGGTTAATTCAAGTAAGATTTAAAGATTAGATTAGATTTAATTTTGAGACGAATGCCTTATAAAGTCAACTTCTTGCTTATTATAAATTAAAATCCTAGTAATCGGATGGAAAATCACTACATGAAATGTTCGCTATCCTATATGTTATGAAAATCCTAAATACCTAGGTATAATGCAAGATTATTTGTTTATTTTAAGTTATATTCCTATTCTAAGTAAAGCCTTCACCGTAACTGTTTTAGAACTAGTCTTTAGAGCAGGTTGTGGGATGGAATCCAGCGGGAAGCAAGCAGAGGCTTGATTAACGATACCTACCCCTGTGTTCTAACCACCCAATTCCTCCGACGCTACATAGATTATGGCTCCGACGACTACAAGCTCACTGTGTTAACCACTAGAAAGGTGTTGAATCCCTCAAGCTAGGTAAGAAACAGTGGCCCTAGAATTATATCCACCAAGCTTATGCTTGGAGGTGAATTATTAGTGCAACTAAACTTAGAATTAGTATACAATATGGATGAGTGATTTATTGGGTTAATATTTCTCATGTGATTCAAGTACTTTAGTTACGATTACTATTTAATTGTGATAATGAGTACTTAGAAATGAAAATCCAAAGACAATATTATTGCCAAGAATGTGCCAATTACCAAGTGTTGATAATAAATAATACAATATAATATTATATTCCATGAGATGCATGAATAATTATAGAAATTTAAAACGCTTATCCAATTATGACAATTACTTTTGACAATTTAAGATCCTCAATATATTTAAACAAAGTAAATGCCAATGATCGTATACCAATATTGAAAGATGATAGATATTTCAAAACCACTAACTCTCAATATGATGTGTTTAGAAATTATCCAATGATTCCTTTATCAATGTTCCTTAAATAATTATATGTTACACACAATAATTTCAATTAGATGCCAAGACACTTAAGAAAGAGAGAGTTACTTCAATGCCAATGAAATTCCAATGCCCAAAGTAACTTAAACTATTAAACAATATTAGAGCTATGATGTGTGAGTTCTTGCTTAGTGTAAAATTAATGATTCTTAGAAGCTATGAGCCTACAAGAAACAAGCAAATGTTAGCTTTAAAATAATCAATGTTAAGACAAGATTATTCCCAATATCACTTATAATTACTAGTGAGATGAGCACTTATAAACCTTTAGGACAACAACAAGTAAATCACTCTAGATCCAAGAAATGGCATGCATATAAGAACCAACTTATGATCAATGAGACACTACATGACTTTACAAGTGAAATCAATTAGAGTTATGCCAAGAAATAATTCCCAAATTCCCAAATCACCAAATGACTAGTAAAATTTTACCATAAATTTCTTAGAGAATTTAGGCAATTTATATGTGATTTTTAGGGCACTTAGATATGGATTTTATCACTGTTATGTGATCTATATATATGAAATTGAATTTTTATGGTGAAAACTGCAAGTGCAATGTTAGGTTTTTATGCAATTGTTTCAATTGAATTAACACATAAACATGATTTTTAACTCAGTTTTGCATAAAATAATAGAGAAAACAGTACCATAACAGCCTATACAAGACAACAAATGATGAATGAGTTCACACCTCCTGAGCTACTTCTCTTGGTCCAGCTTTCAATGTTGGGCCTCTTTCATTATGCTCAAAATATGTGTTTACATCAAGTTACAGTGCTCATAATGCAAAAAAAATGTCTCTAATGGATCTAGAATAGTCCATAAACCATAAATAAGCTCTTTCTACTCTCAAAAAGGTCGAAATTAACTAATTTATGCTCCAACGAAGTTTTCCTGCTAATTTTCCTCCAAATCGCACCCACCTGCTATCCATCCTACAAAATCCAACTTTTTCAGCCACGTGGAGCAACAATTTTGCTCTGTGTCGCCGATATTCCCATTGGTTTAGGTGAAATTTGTCGAATCATTAATTTTCCCATGAACCCCCATGAACCGAAAAAATTGTGCCACTTGGCTTTGAGGCCGTTGGATCTAGAAGTTCAAAATAACCCACCAATTTCTAAACTACGCCAGAAACCAGAGTTTGTGTTTGGCTGGGTTAACACCCACTGGGTTAGGTTTAAAAACATCGCGTCATTTTCATTAACCAAACCATGATATGAACTACGGTTGGAGATGTGGTTTCCAACATGGGTTTCCTCCAGTGGTTACCATAATTGTGCCATAACATAACTTGTGACCACCACGGAACCACCAAGGTTTAAGAATTGTTGACTTCGCGCTGAAGGTTAACCATACCCCGCTCTGTTACAAAGGTTTCACTTTGGGTTGGTTCATTCCCGCCATAACATTAAAATTCACCACCATAACTCGTTCACATGTATTTTGACTCCAAAACCGTCGGGATTGGTGATAGTACCATAACATAACCATATCTACCAAGAGTTATAACTGTTGCATGTGATATGAAAATTGTAGACCATTGGGACTTGATCTGTTCCAGAATTTGGTTTATTTAGGAGTACAACATATAACATATGGTTTGGGTCATTGTGTATAACATATGGTCGGAGTTTCCAATATAATATATGGTTGTGAAAATAATATTTGGTGATATTTGATTGGTGGTTTTGAGGCTAGGGTTAACCTCGGGCCCCTATCTGCTTGCCACGTATCGTGGTTGGGTGGACCGGGCGCTAGGGGTTAACCCTAGTCCCAACCCCCAATGCAACTCCCACTAAACTTTAAATACGTGTTGCAACCCATAATTATTAAGAACCAACGGTGACGAAGAGGTGGAGCACTACATTGCCACCCCATAGGTATGTTTTTCAAACCGTGTGGAGGCCCGATTTGGCCCAAACCCATTTTTTTCCCCAAATAACAAGAGGCCACATGGCTACCATAAATTGGCCCACATCGATCTCCCTCATTGGTCCAACATTCAACCAATGAAATCATAGAAATTTCGGCTAACCATAGAAGGAAACTTGTCAACCAACCATAGGCCCTCAAAATCATAGTCATGCCCAGTCAGATACCCAATCAATGTACAGAAAACTGAATGGGTGTACCTGCAACCCAAAACTTTGAAATTTTAGTTGTTTTCCAATTTGGTCAAAACATGATATCAGTAGCATAATATATCGGTTTTGAGTGAAACGAGTTGCATTGGATTCAGGGTGAAGAGATATTCGATTTGGCACTGGCTTCAAGCCATTTCAATCACTTTGAAATGAGAATTATATTGATCCACCATATCATTCCTCCCCACTGGAAGGTTTTGGACTTCCAAAAGCTCATTTTCAGTCAAAAAATATATGAGGGTTCAGTTCCCTCACCCTTCTAGTCTTAATCCACTTAGCGTTGCTTGGATTGTTCACTTTGATATTTTCATGAAGGTACTTCATTTTCCCTGATTTTGGAGTCCTTGTATTTCTGTCAAAGATGACAACTTGCTACAATTTTCCAAGATATTCAGAACATAAAACTTCCCTTAATGGAATATAAACATTCCCTCCTCGATCTTCAATCAAAGGAAACTTATTCAATTTCAATTTCACTTCACCTTGAACATTATCACAATAATGATTCTTACCATGTCTAGCCTTGTACTTGGCTCGAATCTTTACCAAATGTGATCGTCATATCCATGCACCATCCTTCTTCAAATCCAAATCATTATGAAACCCACAAGAATATGTTTTATAACCAATGTCCTCTTTGTCAAATATCTTTTGTATCTTATTTTTGACCCCTGCATTCTTTAACATTGACATATTGTTCACACCAGTGTTCAACAATGATGCATCATGTTGCAATTTCACTTCATTTTGTTTACCTATTTTTGGAGGCAACATGTTAGACTCCTAAAACATCTTATCACATGGATTAGAAACATCAATGAAATCAGATTTAAAATTTGATTCATATCCTTGAAAGGCTTTAGTTTCCTCAACATATTTATGCTTGAACATTAACAATGCAAAATTATGACTAGCATTAACAATCTTCTTCATTTGTCTAGCATTCACAAGAGATAAACCAAATTTCTTGCTATTTTCTCTAAAAATGTACTCAATCCATTTCTTGAAAAAATGATATTTATTCTCATGGCAATGAAAAATGGCTCTCCTATCATATATATATGGGCTTCCCAAAACAATAACACATATATCAAGCGGAATTACATCGAGTTCTACCTCATCAAAGAAGTTTGTAGTGATTGCAAATCTAAGTATGCATTTCCTTGTCACTTGCAATTTTGCATTCTCACATACCCAACCTAAAGGATAAGGTTTAGGATGAGGAATGGTTTCTAAATTCAACTTCTTAACAATATATTCAAAGATAAGGTTTTCTTGTGAACCACTATCAAACAGTGTGTCTATCTTGGTATGTTTTGAAATAAATCTAATATGGAAAAGCTCTATTCTTTCTTTTTCATTTTGTATTTCATTATGGCTATTTGAAGAACTAGTACTTGCAATGTCCTTACTGTTCAATCCCATGGTTGTGATGTTTTTTTCATCCCCAAAATCTGATCCTAAATCATGTTGTATAGATGCAACAACTTTATCTTTCTCCTTGTTTTTAAACATTTTGGGCCTCATCTCAGGATGAAGTTTCCCACAATGATCTTCATCATGACCCTCTTTGTAACAGTGTTTTCATGTGAGTTTTTATTTCGAAATTTTGATGGAAGCATTCTTCTTCCCTTCTCCTTTGAAATTACCCTTTCCTTTTTCTCCAGACTCAAATGAGTTATCACTTGTCTCATCATAAACATTTTCCCTTCCTGCTTCTAGATGTGTGACATGTACACAAACTTCATCTAAATTTGCAGGGTTAAACATGAGAATAGTGTGTCTCAAATATCTATGTAAACCTCCAATGTACTTGACTAAAGTGTCTTGAGAGGATAAATCTACACCCAAAATCAATTCTCTCCTTATAAACTATTGGGTATAACTTTGCACACTTTGACCCTTTAATTTTTCATGGGTATAACTCTTGGATTAACCCTGAGCCCCTGTCTGCATGCCACATATCATGGTTGGGTGGACCGGGGGCTATGGGTTAACCCCAGTCCTGATCCCCAATGAAACTCCCACTAAAATTTAAATATGTGTTTCAACCCATAGTTATTAAGAACTAACGGTGGTGTAGTGGTAGAGCATTGTGTTGCCACACCAGAGGTCTATTGTTCGAACCCTGTGCAGACCGGATTAGGCTTAAACAAAAAAAATTTCCAAATAAGAGAAAGCCACATGAATGATACCGATTTTCCCACGTGGCTCTCCCTCATTGGTCCAAAATTCAACCAATGAAATCACAGAAACTTCAACCAACTATAGAAAGACACTTGTCAACCAACCATAGGCCCTCAAAATCACAATCATACCCAGTCTGATGCGCAGTCAGCGTACGGATTGCTGATTGGGTGTACGTGCAACCCAAAACTTTTAAATTTTAGTTATTTTCCAATTCGTTCAAAACACGATATCAGTTTTGAGTGAAACGAGTTGCATTGGATTCAGGGCAACGAGATAGTTTCTTTGGTGCTAGTTTCGAGCCGTTTCGAGCTCTTTGAAATTTCAGCATTATACTAATCCACCAGATCATTATCAATACATTCATAGAGCTATAATAAACAATGAGGAAAATGTAGGGTTAGGTATCAAACTATAGGCTTAAGGCCTTGAAGATTGGTTGCCCAAATTAACAAAAATAAATCAATGGATTTGGCACCTAAAAACACCTAATTTGAGCTAATTTCTACTGCAAACCCACCAATATTCAATTTAGAAATCCAAGTGACCAACTAGGATGGAGAAGATGAAAACTAAGGCCAACTAAAGGCTAACGCTAGGCCTAATAGAACTAGCATTGGGGAGTGAAAATCCTTAGAGGCCTAGCGGCTAGGGAAGTAGGCCTAATAGTCATTTCGTTAAAAAATGGAGGGCCCACAAGGGGATTTTGTAGACCCCACAAGGGCTACGACCTAGGGATAAGAGGCCTTGGAGGCATGTCACAAGTCGTTAGGGGCTACAAATTGGAGGAAGGAGGAGAAATAAGGTTGGAGAGAGGAGGAAAGGGAGGGTTGAGAGGGAGAGAGGGTCGAGGAGGGAGAGTGGAGGGAGAAGGAGGAGGATGAAGGGCTGAGAAATGGGGGATAAAGGTAGAACGGAGGAGGATGGATAGGGGCGAGGGAGATGGAAAGTCGTCTAAGGCCTATGACAAGGCCTAGAGGGGAGGCTGAAGGCCTTTGGGCTTACCATCATTCCTAGGAAGGTCGAAAAGGGGGACGCAGAGTGATAAAAGGTTGATGTAGGGGGCCAAGGAGGATAGATGGATAGCCTGGAGGAGAATATTGGGCCTAGGAGCCCAAAAAAAAATTTAAGCCCTTGCTCAAAAATGTATTTTTCTTCAGATATTCAATTTTTGCAAAATTCTTTAGTAGTTTTCCCTGTAAAAAAAATGTGAGAGGCTAGATATTACCCTCAAGGGCATAGATCTAGCTTTATGCTAGCTCTTTTCCCTTTGATATCACCCTCACAAATAAATTTACAATAACCCAAAACCCCAATATATACAAAAATTCAAAAAATTTCTCAAAACCCGAGAAATCCCCTGCTACAAACAACGGTTAGGAAATAAAATTATTTACAAAAATTATATTATACATATATATATATACTTTTCTTTTCTTTTCTTTTCTTTTTTCCAAGGAAAAAATAGAACCCGTCTATTGATTAAGTAGAAGGTTACATAGTATATGCATAGGCATTCAAAGAAGTGCATTTTCCCTTTTCTTTTTGAACAAAGGAAAAAATGGAGTTGCGGCTAATGAGGTGATGTATCAATCAATCCTCCCAACTTTGTCAAGAAACTTTTTAAAAGACGTCTCCATTCAGCCCCCAGGCTTCCACGTTTTTTAGGAAGAACCTAAAACAGGGATGAAAGTAGACTATGTCTGTTTGAAATCATCAAAAAGACAAAAAATTGGGTGGTAGACACCATTCTAATTTTCTAAGTTTTCAAAGGAATAATGTTTTAAGTAGTGAAAAAACTAGTCTCCCAGATCTCCTCAATGAGGAAAACAATCTGAAATAGAGACAAATATTATAGACATATTCAGAGAGTCTCAAGCAGAAATATACAAAAACAGAAAGTAAAATATGAACAGAAACATCAGGAGCAGTATGAAGGAGCATCTGGAACTTAGCGGGCAAAAAGAGGTTGATCTATCCCTCTGATCTGACCTCTTTCAACCGCTACAGCGACCCAGTACCCCATATCTTGACGAGCGCCCTCCTTAGATAGGAGGTCTGCTTCACTATTTCGTTCCCTGTAATGTGAATAGCAGATATCTTGCTAAAATGTGATTTTAAAATTTTTACCTCATCAAGCAAAGTAGATAAAATGAAATTTTGGCATCTCTGTGTTCCATTGAACCATTTAATGATGTTAATAGAGTCCCCAAATATTTGGACATCTCTCATCTCAAGAAATGAAAGCCGGCAAAGCAGAAGATGTAGAGATTTTAGTTCTACAAAATTGTTTGTCCCTTAGACGAGCCTAATTGATGCCTTCAAGTTTTCCCAAAGGGCTCATGAATGGAGAGGCTAGCCCCACATCTGTTTTGAGGTTTAGATGCCCCATCAAAGTAGGCCCATGGAATATCCCCCCTGATGTTCCCCTAAGGGATGGCTCTAGGTTGGTGGGTTTCAGCCAAGATAGGGATAAATTCAAATATGGACGTACTTTCAATGGCAAGAAGGTTTACATGGAAAGGGGTATCATGGAAGATGATTTGATTTCTTGCTATTTAAGTCCCCCAAGCAACAAGTAGTGGAATATTCCTAACCCTATCATTGGGAGAGGCTTTCCACCATCACAACCAGGCCTCCCTCACATCATATCCTTCCCAAATCAGTGTCAAATTAAGAAGCCTCAGAGATTTTCTGTCCAAAATCTGAATATTAAAGGTGTAAGTAAGGAAGAGATGAAGTGGAGTCTCCAAATTAGCCTTAAATAAAGAGCACCAACCAGGTCCTATCTTTCCCCTACGTTGAAGAAAATCCCAAGTAGGGATCTTGTTCTAGAGAATGCATCAAAAAAATAGCTTGCTTTTTGCCATTCCATTTAGGACCATAGAGACTTATACCACCACTCTGGCTCCCCCCATCCTTTCTGAGCCATTAACCATTTGTATCTAAAATTTGGGGAGAAGCATCCCAATAGATCATGAGCCCATTTGAGTTCGTCTCGTCTATCTTGAATCCGGATATTGGAATTTTGAATATCATTGATAAACCCCTGCCACTCTTCAAGCCACCTGTCCTTGAGCTGTAGGGATTTCCCTAACAACCATTCTTGCCTCCATATTGTTGACTGGCCATGATTAGCTATGTGAATTAAATTTATGATTCCCCTTTGTTCCAAATGGTCAATGAAATATCGAGAGAGGGCGTATCTCCCAGAGCATCCCACCCAAGGATCATGACCTAATATTACCTGAGAGCCATCCGCAACGTGCCATGCTAGACCTTGTTCAATAATTTTAACCGACATTACAGTGGCTTTCCAGAAAATTGATGAATTTTTGGTCTTCTTATTCATCATATGCATTCATTCCAGAATTTGCATTGGATCAATATATTTTCGCTTGATGACAGTCGTCCAGAGGTTGTCCAGAATGAGAAGGCGCCAGCCCAACTTGGCTGCAAGAGAGGCCGTGAAAGAGGGAAGCACCTTGATGCCCCACCCTCCCCGAGATTTGGGGCGGGCTATCTTTTCCCAAGCCACCCAAGGCATAACATAATCCTCCTTTGATACGGCCCATAGGAACCGACTACAAATTTTATTAATTGTAGATAAAGTACTTCTAGGAACCCATGAAAGAGCAGCCCAATAGACTGGGATTTACAGGGCTTCAGATTTGATCAGCACCAGCCTCCCTACTCTAGAGAGCCATTTAAAACTCCCGTGTTTCTTCCGAGACTCAATCTTGGCGACTAGCCAGTGCCAGTTCCATATGCAATAAGAGTCTGGCTTGAGGAAGAAGCCCAGATATTTGAAGGGGTCCTGCACATTTTTAGCTTCAAACTGTAGAACCTCATATATTCTACCCACTTCTGCTATTGTCAAGCCGGCTGTAGTGATAGTGGATTTCTGACAGTTAATCCAGAGACCTGTAGCCTTCATGAAAAGATCCAATATCTCCTTTATACGGCTAATGTCTTCCAAGCTACCATTGCTAAAAAGGAGAATGTCATCAATGAAAAGTAAGTGGGTAAAAATTTGGTTAACATCAACTTCAATACCTTTTAGAGCCCCCCTTCATTTTTCCTCATGTATCATCAAGCTAAGTCCTTCTGCTGCCAGAAGGAAAAGTAGGGAGGAGAGGGGGCATCCCTGGCGAAGTCCTCTTTGAACATTGAAGAATTTCGAAGTTTCCCCATTAATCAGGACTGCTATGCTTGTGGAAGTTATGCACCCCATTACCCAGTTGATGAAATCAATCCGGAAACCCAGATGGGTTAGAAGGAGCCGGATATACATCCAGATGATTCTGTCATAAGCCTTCGAGAGATCAATTTTGATTATAGTTCCTTTTTTTTTGCTCTTTTTTAAACTATGGAGAGTTTCTTGGGCTACCCCCACTGCCTCGTGTATTTGTCTTCCATCCAGAAATTCGAACTGCTCCAAATAAATATTCTGGGAGAGGAAAGTCTTAAGATGATTAGCAATCACTTTTGCAATGATTTTATAGATGTAGGTGCAGAGTGAAATAGGCTTGAAATCATCAAAGGACTCTGAGTGTTCCTTTTTAGGAATAAGAGCCAGGAAAGTGGAGTTGAGGGGTGCATAGATGGATCCTGATCTTCTTGATTCTTCCACAACCTAAAATAAATCATCCCCCAAGAACTTGAAGAAATGTTGGAAAAATTCCACCATCCAACCATTCAAGCTAGGGCTCTTATCCTTCTGCATTGCCTTTAGGATGTCCACCACTTCTTCCTTAGAAACATGTTCCATTATGTTGTCATTTCCTTCTTTGTCTATGTATCTAGGGAAGAATTGGGCCACCCTAATAACTTCAGCAATAGATGCCTCCATAGGGGCTCTAAAAAAGGATTTGAAATGCCTCACTCCATTAAAGAGAGCCTCAAAGGAGCGAGCCTACTCTCCTTCTTTAGTCCTCACACCCTAGATAATATTGATTTTTTTTCTCCCTTTGGAATAATTCTGAAAGAATTTTGTATTCTCATCTCCGCTTGCAGCCAAACAGCCCTGCTTTTGAGTCTCTAACTCTCCTCTCTAACCAGAATAATTTTCTTCCTTGATTCTTCCAGGGACTTTATGCGGTCCCTTGCTTCCATGGAGACATATCCAGCCCCCTTCGAACTTTCAAGAAAGTCTAGTTCTTCATTAATCCTCCGAATTTCTTCCTCCTATTTAAGTTTCTTAGCCTTAGCCCATTCCAGCGTGGTTTTTTTCATTTCCTTAAGGTTCTCCATGAAATTACTGCACTAATTCCCTAATTCCCTTGGCCAATATTTTCTCCAAGTGGCGTGGAACAGAGAGATAAAATATTCATCTTTAAGCCATTGGGATTAAACTTGAAGGGTGCTCTAGGCTTCTTATTAGGACCTTTGATTTTGAGAAGAATGGGCAGGTGATCAGATAGCCCTCATTCTCCTACCCAGTGCCTGAAAATTGTGGTTCTAGCCACCAGATCTTCTTGAAGGAGAAAAGGGTCAAACTTCTTGGCAACCCTATCCTCCCCTGCTCGTCTGTTTCTCCACGTTGTTAGAGGCTTTATCAAGGTTGCATCCACCAGATGCATGGAGGAAAACTATTTGGTGAAGTAATCAGTGAGTGGATCAGCCCAAGCAGATGGACCCCATGACTCCGATACTCCTAGGGAGAAATTTAGGTCTCCCCCAAAAATGATATTAGGTTTTTGCATACAATACTTTGCAGAAAGGTTGTTCCAGTACTGCATCCTCTCCTGGCAAGGACCATATACATTAAGAAGAAGGATCGAGTGACAAATCTCATTTGAATAGACTTCCATGGCCAGGGCGTTTTCAAAACCCCAAGAGGAAATTTCCTTCAACCTCCCAGACTTGATGCCCACTGCCAAACCCCCAGATCTTCCATGGGCATCCATCGCCTAGAAACCCCACCCAAGGATTATCCTTGATATAGATCCTACCACTTAAGACCCTAATCCCAAGGTTTCCTAAAGCATCAGGACATCAGGTGAACAGGATTTCATCAGCTCCTGCAAAGCTATTTTTTTGGGTTGACTAGCTAAACCCCTACAGTTGTAGGAGAGAGTAATCATCAAGGACCCTTAGAAGGGGTTTGCTTTGCTCTAAGCTCCCCAGATAAGGAAAGCTACTTCCCATCAACAATATATAATTTATCCTTGACTTGTGCCTTGGAGAGGTTGGACTTCCTGCCTCTCAGCTTTCTAGGGCCAACCGAGATGGGATTAGACTCCAGATCGCCGACAATCTCCCTTTTCCACTGTTTTTTCATCAAGGATCGAAGGTTGTAGGGAGTTTTCTCAGGGATAGGAGGCAAAGGGGAGGGAAAATTGAGGGAAACCGTAGGGAGAGGATCAATAGAAGGGTGAGGGACCGATGTTATTATGCTATCAAGGGACTCTATGACATCATGCATTTTCATATATTCCATTTGAGGATGCGTGGAAGGACCAGGATTTGTATAAGCAAAAATAGAAGTACATAAAGAGGAAAAAAGGGAGGTAGAAGAGACTAGAAGCATACCCTCTTGAGAAGCTGCAGCGGATCCAGCATCAGGTGGAGGATCAGCTACAGTAGGCAAGTCCTCAGCATGAGCCAAAACTTTAGTAGTAGGTTGTGCAGCCTGTTCACAACAGGGCTTTAATTTTCGGTGGCACCTAGAACTTCAACCCCATCCATCAAATCCTCTTCAGAAAGAGTGGCCACTTCAACCCCCAAAGATCGCATAGGCCCTCGATTTATCCTTTTTTATTTTCGTCTTCTTTGGTGCCCCAGCAGGCAGTCCTTTGCTAGATGGCCATACTTGTGACAACGGTGGCATCGGAACGGCAAGTGTTCATAATCCAGCACTTGAGAGTATTCATAGTCTTTCTATTTTAGTTCATTTCCTCTACCAACCCTTCCTTAGGGTTCAATTTTACTAGGATCCTTACTGCACTCAGATCCTTGGTATGTTGGAATGACATGTCTGCTTCTAGATAGTGACCCAAGGTGTTTCCAATAGAGCAAAAGGAAGAGTCTGTCCAGAAAGGAATAGGAAGGCCTAGTAACTTTACCCAGACTGGGATATCTTCTAATTTCTCCCTCTGTGCATCGAAAAGAGGAGTCCAATTCTTGAATAGGACGGGTCTCTTCCCAAAATTCCAGTTCTTTTCTAACACCCATGCTATGTGTTCACTCTTCTCAAATTTTATCATGAACCACCCCTTGGCAAGAGTTTGGATCTCTATTGGGTGTCTCGGGGCATAATACTATTTCAAGGTTGTCCATTCAGAGATGTAGCTTGCAGAGTATTTTCTACCTCGGACTCTACCAACAAGAATTGTTTCCGTCGCTTCCATAACTTTGTCGATGTGTATATCCACACTGAAAACACAACATGGGAATTATTCCAACCTTCTAATCAGCTTGGCTTTTTTCCTTTTCATTCCTACAACCCTATCTCTTCCACCTTCCTCGCCTTCCAACGGCCTTTCAGTCGCATCTGGAACATCAAGATTCGGCAACCCAAGTTGCCCTTCCTCAAGGTTGTTCGGACCCTCCCAGGTAGATCCCCAAGTTTCTTTAGGGCCTTCTTCAGGTTTGATAGACCCAAGGACCTCCTTGTGGTTGTCTTCTTTCCCAGGGCCTGAAATCCCCCCTTCTTTTCCTACTGTGTGTACAGAATGATGGACTCCTGTCTGTCTTAGCACCGACTGTCTTGGCCCTCTATGGTTTCTAGCCAAACCCTTGACTACTTCCGGCCCCGAGCTCACCGCTTCGCTACCCTGAGAGAGAAGGTATTTTTCCAAAGAGGTAATGCCCTGCCACTGCGGTGGATGATGTTTCACAGTAGAAACTTCACGGGGAAAGCCCTTACCCCAATCTACCTCTATGTGGCTTTCTCCCAGGAAGGCTTTGAGCCCAGCAGAGCCAAACATCCCATAGCTAGCTACTATAGCTTCCAAACCTCCGGAATGAAAGGGGGTTGATGAATTACCTGGTACAGATGTGATTTTTTGAGGGATCTGGAGCAGGTCACCTCTGATCTTTGTTGGATTTGACGAGGGATGAGAAAAACCTTGGGTTACCCCTTCCTTCCACAAGCAATTAAACGTACTCTGCAGACTCTCCTCAAGCATCGCATCGTCATTCGACAGAGCCCAGGCACCCATTGGATCCCTGTCTTTCTGACCAAAATCGCCCAAAATCGGGAAAAATGGTCCAAAATTTTTGCTGACACCTCCTAACACCAGACAGCGAGCAAGTCTTCCGGAGACGGTTCGATATCCACGAAGTCCCGTTCAAAACCCATTTTTGACGAGCGTATTAGGGCTTAAACCACCTATTCCACACCACTGAAACCCTAGCAACACCAATCTCCCGTGCTCACACCGCCGACAAACAAGGAGGTTAGGGTTAGTGATTATACAAATATATTTACAAAATATACATGTGTACAATATTTAAATAAATTTTTGAGAATAAATTTTTTTTTAATTTTTTATAATGGCTAAATGTATTTTGAAAGTAGATGCAACACCACAGCCTTAACGGAGTTAGAAAACCATAAAAACATTTACGATCCAAAAATAGTCAATCTTTGCCAAAATTTTATGAAATTAGAGTCCAGGGGTTGGGGAACCTGCAAACACTATATATTTTCTCAAAAATAAAACCATTAGAATGCAGAGTGAATCGGATCACCTAAGATAAGCCCACAACTTACTAAGATAATGTTGCTATCACCTACAATTAAATAACGATTCAGTAACATTTATAAGTACAATATAGGAATGCCCATACCCAACACATACCACAAATGAGTAGATCAAAGACACCATGAATTGCACCCCAAATTTTTTATTATGATTATTCAAAATGTTCCCAGTGAGACCGTAATTTTACATCAACTTTACAGAGTTACATTAGTCAAAATCCCAATTGGCTTGAGATACAAATGACCTCTAATTTAAAGATAAATCCTCCAAGAAGAAAAATAACAGCTAGTTGACTTGTTCCCCATCAAAATAATATTGACCATTAATAGATCCTTGATCAAATTTTAATCTCAAAAATAGCTCAAAAATCATTATTTTGATCTAATTTCCTCAAAATTTTAACTTTGAATTAACCACCAAGGACCAAAGGTCCAATTTTTCTTTAAATTTCCAATATTCCCTTGGTGGGGGGCCTCCAAAATTTAATTCCTTTAAGCCCCATGAATTTTTCCACTTGGAGAATTTAATTTATCTAGGAAATTAATTTTTTATTCTAATTAATTAATTTTTTGGCTTAGGATTTATTTTATTTTTTCCATAAAAATTAATCAATTGACACTTGAGGGGATTAAATATTTTTTCCACCCTCTAATATTTTATCCATGGTGTCTAAGTATGAGGGACCATACACTAAAATATATTTTACATAATATTTTACATTTTCAACCCTCAAAGGGGGAATACCCGTTCGTTATAGACTATGTTAGCACTCTGTAGTTCCTCCACACTAAGGAGAGGAACACAAAGGTAACCATAAACCACTTTGAAACTGGAATCTAGCCCTTCCAGCTTCAGAGAGGGCTCTCTCTGTGTGAATGTTCAGTCACTTATATGATTGATTGTCTTAGTTTTTAGGCTATGTATTTATATCAGAGGGGAAATAGGTTTTAAAAATTTGGTAGTAGGGAAGAGGGAAAATCCATTAGGCATGGATTCATGTTAAGCTGATTGGTTTTCCATTGAGGGAATAAAGAAATGAGGAATATTTAAAAGGGGGGAAGGTAGGAAATCCTTTTATTATTCTTAATAAAATTCATTGTAGAGGGTTGAGCCTAGGAATGGTGAAATAATGAAATCTAAAGCATCTGAATGTGGATGAATTCTAAATGTCATAATGGAAGGAAAACATTGAATGTTTAGTAAGTTATGACAAATCACTTTAACAGTGAATTCTGAAATAAATCCTTTCTTAACGAAACATGAATACACAATATTTGAGCATGATGATAACAAGATATAAAAGTTACAACACAATATAGAATTGTTCACCATTAGAAAGTGACACATGAATCCTTGTAAAATCAGACCTTGATCTTCTTCATTCACTGAAAAAAACTATTTGAAATGAAAAGTACAATGCACGATGATTTATTTCTCTAAACCTAACCAACCAACCTTTTGCACACTAAAATTCATGAAATATATACAATTATCTCATACTTGGACTAAGGAAGTCAAACTCGGCCATTTCCCCAAATAAAGAGTCAGTTACATTAGATTTAGAAACTTCCTGCTAGGAAATAGGAACTGGATTTCTAGAAAATAGGGTTCAACTATTAGATCATATATATCGAATAATGACAGTTGTTACAAAACTGAAGTATTTTTTTGTATATGAGATTATTCCTGAGAGATACCTCTCACAATTTTCGAAAATTATTCTCCATATCCTCGGAATCTGCACCCAAATATCATGACTAAAACAGGAAATAACGAAATCTTAAAAACAGGTTGTAAATATTCATTCAAATATTCTAATATATGACACATGTTACCAAAATTAAGTAGGTTTTAGTTATATATCTTGATTTTTACAAAAAATCTTTTAGTTTTTTAAAGTGCATCTACAGTCGGTTGGAAACGTATCTTGAAGTTAACTTCCAAAATATTAAAAAACACATCAAATCCCCTTCAGCGAAAACACAGGGAGCTTCCTTTTCCCATTATATAATCAATTATTGAATTTTTAATCTTAAATACACTTAATTACACTTTCCATAACCATGAGAGTCAATTACATCAGGTTTAGATTTAAATTTAAAGGTCAAATTGTTGACTGTGTGGAAGCACAGCGCATTCACTGGGCTATTTCAGAAGTACAACGAATTGAAGGTTTGCAAGATTCTGATCATGCCCTGTACTTGACGTTTCAAAAAATCATAAAAAAAATACCACATCATTAGACACCCACTAGAAAATTCCTACCTCAACTGTATACTTCCACCCATCAAAATCATCATCTACAGCAGAAGCACAACGCTTAAGTGAAACAACTGATATTATTTGAATATATCCTAAAAAATGAAATGGATTGAGCTTCTTCTTTTTTTCAGTAGGTTAATATCATTATAATTCTTCTCCATACAAAAAATTGAGCTAAATATGACTCACGTAGTTCAAGAAAATCCAAAAATGGTTGTAGATGATGGTGGCTCGTTTCTCGAAAACCGTGAAGCATTTGACCTCAAATTAAGTGAATTTATTCATCTCATCCCCATGCATCTCATGTAAACATTTCATGGAAAATGGGTACATGGTTTAATATATATGGTGAAAATAAATTTGCAACATTAGTGCAGCAAGAAATCGCATCGAACTAAGAATTAAAAGTTGGTGAGGTATCTAGTTTCTTTCTTCGATAGGTAAAGGTGAATTGAAAAACAGATAATATGAATCATTCAAGAAAATTAGGATTTGAAACCTGGAAGTTTTGATAACCTCTTGACTTCTAGAAGTGCAATGATTATCCCTGAGCACAGCAACTCCCCTATAGACTTACCATAGCAAACTCCAACTCATTTCCTGAACGTTCTCAGTCAAACAAAGAGAATATCATCAATTTCTTGGATGATAAAACAAGTTGTTAAACTATCCATATGGTTTAAAACCACCTTCAAGGATCATTATTATTATTTGAAACTTGAATCATGAAAGCGCAACATGTCTCATAATCATTGTATTGAAGGGTGATGCCACAAAACAAGTTGTTTTGACAACAAAACTAATAGAATTGACACAAATAACTCGTCCCAATGACGGAAAAATAAGACTCACTATGACCTCACTCATAATGGTATTGACACATTAACCCGAGACCCACTTAAGCTAATAGTTTAGGGAATCGATGTTTGTTTTTACATTATTATTTTTTTCTAAATTGGTCTACTTATATTATATCATACAGTCCAAAAGATTACAGTCCTCATCCTCCATAGTTGGAAAGCCAATTCCAGAGGGAAATTTCCTTTCCAAAACAACAAAAGAGGGGCTGCCCCAGATGGGGAAACCATCCCAAGAGAAAAGTTCAGGAAGTTTAGAATATGCTGCCCATAGTGGGAAACCAGTCTCGTACATTACATGTTTAAAAAAAAACCAAAAAACAAGAAGCAACGAAGTATCAGGAAAATGACTAGAATGAGAAAGAAGCACCCAGAGGTTAAGCTGTTGGAATCTTATCATCTTGTACCAGTGGTTGGAATGGCTCCTCCACAATTCTTCACGCGTACTCAAACTCGTCGTCCTCTAGCTTGGAGACTTGGGTAGTCGACGGAGGAAGGAGAGCTGTGTGGGAATTTGGCAGAGGGGAGGGAGCCACATGAGCCTCAGAATACGTGTTGGTGCCATCCTCATCCAAGCCTAAGCAACAATGATCACTTTTCTAGGCCTGTTGAACTGGCAAGGCCACCATCTTACGAGGGGAGAAAGGGGAGGCGGGAGATATGGTGGACTTGCAACATCGTTTCCTAGAGCGAATATCGGAGCCAGAGGCTTTAGAGGGAGATTTAGGAAGGTGAAGAGACAGGCGAGCGGTGAGGTTAATGGGTTCGAAGACTTCCAAATCTGCCCAGTCGATCGATAGGTTCACTATTCGGATAGCAGTGACAGAGATGGGAGGCCTCAAAGGGAGACCGCAACCACCGCCTTTGCAGCACCGCATGCGGTGGCGTCGGGGCATGGTGAAGGAAAAATAATGGGGCTGAGACGACGGAGGGAGCACTACGTCGCAGTAGGGAGTAGAGGGAGAGATGAATGCCAAAGTGAAATGAGCAGTGGAGCAGGGAATCGAGCAGTGCAGCAAGGGCTTGGATGAGGTGCGAGGAGCATCAAAACGAAGCGAGAGGGAGAGTCGAATGTCAAAGTGAGAAGCAGGGTGAGCAGATTTATGGGCCATGGATGGCGGCAAAGGCATGACAGGCGGAATTAATGATCACAGGACTGTGTTAATGGTGGAGTGGAGTGAGGACGTCAATGGGACGTTCCAGGGTGGCGAATAATCTCCCCACGCACCATAATTTAAGTCGGATGGGGTGGCCATGTGTGCCTGCGTGAGGAGGACAGGTGTCCCTCATCCGCGCGTCCAGGTGGCTGCCATATTTGCTGCATACTAACACCCGCATCCGGGGTTTTTACATTATTACACACATGATTCTAGCATAATTACATCGATGACATAATATCACATTCTTCACAAATACTAACAACTTAATATCTAAGAGATCATAGCCAAACTTTATAATTGACCAAGATGATGAAAAGACGAAATTTAAGTTTGATTACTATGAAATATAACTCTAACAGACCCTCAACATACATAACCAATTCTACAACACAATATGGCCCAGTATACCAAGTGATTTGTAATAAAACAATTTAGTCAATTAGCTTAAATTATTCTCAAGCCACTTTTACATAAGACTCGACAAAAACACTAGGACTCACTTAATACTTTGATGATAAATTCCACCCTAGCTTTGGGGTGAGGCTCGAGGGAAAAACTTTGTCGACCATCCATGTTTAGAAACACAGATGAATCAGTGAGACAAAAAACCTCCTAGGATGAAATTATCGCCAAAATAATAGGCTTTCCTAGGTTGTTACATACATATATAGTATCACTAGCATCATTTACAGTATAAAGTTTGCAGAATGGGTTTACAATGACTTTAAAAATGGATGGTTGATGATCTTGATGTTGTGAAAAATATGGTACAGCTGCTTCCTTGGGACTTTGACAAAATGTGTGCAATAGTCCCCAAGAAAAGTCCACATCAGCTCGATAATTTGTTGTCCCTTTTGCCTCAACCCATATACTTATGTTTCCTTTTAGAATATTACACATTTACAAAGGTTAAAGTGACCAGGCTATTACACTTAATAAAAAAGAGCATTTGTGGTCTTTGACTACATGTATATCAACGGGCTAATAAGCCAAAGAGACATTAATGCTCCACTTTAGTCTAAGCATAGTGGTGTTCTAGATTTGTCTAGCTGCACTAGTGCTCCTAAATCAATGCACCAAAGGGAGAAAATCCCAACAAATCTTTGTTATAGCATCATTTTTCACCCTCATGTGAATAATGATTGTCTCTTTGGCCCTAGGAACCATTTCCTTCCAGACTTCAACAAATTCATAAAAAACAGTGTTAAAATTCCCATACATGGTTATGCCTAGACTTTTCCGCGTATATATGCGAGTCTATTCATACTTTTTTGCATATGCCATTTAAATCATTAAAAATATATATAAATTCCTTATTTTCGTGGCAGGTTGATGGTTATTCCCGTAACTCAACCACCCTAGCCCGTGGCCCAACTGTTTCCAACTGCTGAAACTAATTTGAGGGAGTATAAAAGCCCCTCATGTGTATGGCCTAAGGGAGAGAGAAAATTATAGATATTATACTCTGTTGGATCCCTATTTCAAGTCTGATGTTCCCGTGCCTCCTACACTTCCCAAGTATATTCAGGAAACCCTTGTTTCCTTGAAGATGATCATCATCTTATATGACATCTCGTGTGCACACATCTTGGAAGAATCCTAGCGAGGTGAGGGCTAAAAGGATCCAGAGGACGGTCTACTCGAAGGCTGTGGAAGGATTCAGGTGATCTCTCCACTTACTATTCTTGTACATGCCATTTATAATAAGAAGTACCGTCTTGTTCCGGAATATTCACGTGTCTATATATGTGTCAATATTGTTAGTTAAACATTATGTATTGCTTATATGATATTATACATGGATTATACTAACATCTAGGAACAATATATGTTGTACAACTAGTGTTTCGTGCTCGTTCTTTCTTCATTTCCAGGTTACGAAGCACGAGGAGTTGCTGGGGGTTTGAACCCTGCGGGATCTACATCAAACGTAGAACTTTCGGGTAAGTTCCGCAATTGATTAAATCTAGTTTTCAGCATAAAAGATAGGTTGAGTGAGTCCTTCTTGAATGGTATGCCCCTGATCTGTAAAGGTTGCCGACCCAAAAACCTTTAGGGAGTTATTTCCCGAAACATAAATGGCGACTCCTCTGGGGATCACATTTTTGTGATTTTCCTTTGGGTTGTTTCATCTGTCTTGAAGGTTTCCAACAGTTTTAATCATTTTTTTCCAGTTCAATAAATCTTTTTCCAGTCAGACTGAAGACCTGGTCTCTTGATCAGGCTTGACCTTTTTTGTTTTTTCTTATTTACCTTTTTGTGCATGGTTTTTCTTCTGTACAGTCACGTATATACACTAGTTTGTGTAAAATAACACACATATACGTGAGTTTCCTTTACAATAGTCGTGTATGCACGCTAGTTGTAAAACTACTAAAGTGCGTATGTTTGGGTAAATTTTGAAATTTTTGGTTTTAAGGTTTTTTGGTCTTTTCTGCCTATGGAGACTTGTTCCTGTGATAACTTTGAAGTCTCTGGACTATGTTTAAAGTGGTTTTATACTTGTTTCTCTCTTGTTTGTTTGAAGGCCGGATCATTTGGTGAAATCTTCTTTTATTGTGCTTGCAATTATGGCTTGAGCACCAAGATCTTTTTCTGAAGATTCTTGGATGTTCTGAGTATTTAGGACAGAGAGCTTTTGCTCATTTGCTCTTTCCTAACTTTATGAATTGCTTTTCATCTTGATTTTTTCCTCTTTTTGCGTTTCGTTTTCTCGATTTCATTGAGTAGGTATTGTTGCAATTTTCGAAGAGTCTCTTTTCATTCTTTGGAGTCTGAGTTTGCCGCAAGTTTATGCTATTGTACTGAGTTGATTTTTTGACTTTCTTGTCTTCCTCTTGCTCATACAAGTCCTACTATGAGAGTAGCACAGTTGGCTTAGAGCATCTTGTTGAAGTTTTTCTTGAAATTCAAAGTTGGTTTGGCTCAGTAATTTGATAGTTTCTTAGTTTTTTTTTAAGTCTCTTTTCTTCATAAAACTCAAAAGCCAAAAGACATTTTTTTATTTCCCATTGCTTCTGTTTTGATTTATGGTTTATTTTCGTCTTTTTGAAGCCTTGTTGAAGTCTTTATTCTTCGGTTCTTGACTTGATTAGGAAGGGAGTCTTATTTTGATTTCATTTTGTTATATTAAGTCTGATTTTTGGCGTTTTTATACCTTGAGCTTCTGATTTGGAATTAGACTGGTGGACTTCCAAAGAGTGATTGAACCTTGGTATCATTAGAGATTTATCCCTGCTTTCTTAGGTCTTGCATCTTAGAATTTGCATGCCATTAGTAATTTGAATTAGGTGCACATAATCATTTTAATCTTTTTCATAATTTTTTGTGTGTGAGGTCTGGTTATCTGAAAAGAAAAGTAAAATATATAGTCTCGTAGAACCTCTGTAGAAATAACTCTTCATCGAAAGGCAATCAGTGCATTTTCATATAGTTTGGTTTTCATTGGTTTCTTGTTGCGTCATACAAACATCATTGGTTTCACTTCCATATTCCCTTGACATAAAATAACAGCCAATTAAAATAATCGATATAAATTAAAAACAACTAGCAATTTTTTGTTTTAAGTGTCATATATCAACTAGCTAGGTTGTAGGGCCTTGGATTAGGTGAGTGGAGAGTTAACTCTACAAGGCCGCTCAGATTTTGAAACATAGAATTTTATTAATGAGCGAAATCCAACACCGTTAGGTGGACCGGGAAAGCTCTCCTCCAGAGAGTCAAGCGCGAGGGAAAGTGCAGGTAGAGAAGAGAGATACCCCCTCTCTGGTTTGTTGAATCTTGACCTAAGACCGTTCCGCCCGGCTACTGATATGGATTGGTGTCCTTAGTTTTCCATCCTAGGTATCACACAAGTGACTGCGGAGGGGAATACCCATGGTACCTGAGGCAGACCTTGTATCACTTCCAGCAGTACTTCTGGAGGGTGCCCTTGCGAAGCTTGGGTACTTGCACTGGCAAAGGCTATTGTTAGGAGGTTAGCGTAACTGCCTCTGTTACCTTCACTAGTGGATCCCGGTCGTAATTACCCCAGACTACTTTCGGGAGGTCCTATTTTTCGCTTTCCTGTATTTTGGTGTCCAGTCCTAATCACCCAAAGCGGAAATACTTGAAGGTCATTCGCTTGGATGTATCTTAGGGACTTTGTAGTGAGTGCTCTTTGCTCCTAGCTTGCTTAGCTTTATATACTTTTTTGAGTCTAATCAATCTTTTAAAGTGGCTGACCGATCGAGACGGCTTCGTGGTTTGTCTCCCGTGAGTGTCGAGCCTTCTTCAAGAAGGCGTAGGAGAAATTCAGAAGGTGGTTATCACCCGGTGTTATCTAACGCAGCGGAGAGAGATCCTTCGTTAGGGCGTGAAGTTTCTGTAGTTGGTCTTGGTGTTGGTGTCAGTATTGAGAGGAGTACTCCACCCACCTCAAGAGTTTTATTTCCAGAAGTATAAGTAGAGCAAGTACCTCAATCTCTTGAATCGCTCCCATCTCCTCTTTCTTCTAATTCTCTGTTTATCATCAAGTACATTGGACCTGAGTCTGAGAGACCTGAGAGTCCTTATCCATCACATTCTCACCTTTCGATGGCCACAACTAGGAACACAGCTTTAGCTGTGAGTGTTGCAAGTATTCAGACTCCTCCTAAAGTTTAGGGATGAGGCACTATTTATATATCTTCAATTGCTTCTAGTGTTGTTGTGTTTGGTTCCGGTTATACCCAAGCACTGGCTTCTCAATCTGGTCCCTTTTGTCTTGGAATGTCCGTTAATGGAATTCCTCTGTTTTCCTTTTCTACTGCTGCAACTGCATCCGCACCCACTCCTCTATGGCTAGCAGATCAACTTCTTTTCAAGGGTTCCCCTTTGGAAGTGGACATATTCCTCACTCGAATCCTTCCTTAGGATCTTTTCCTTTTACTTCCCAGACTCAAAATTTTAATCCATGGTCTGGAGGTCAAAGTTCTGCCACCTTCACGGGGTGGAACCCTATCTTTACGGTAGTAGGAGTAGGGAACTAGTTTCTCGCTGGTCCCCAAGGGAATTTTTATGTCTCTTCATCTAGTGCTTATCAGGATTTTTCTCCTTTTTCAAATTCTTGGAACCCTTATCAGGGGGCTTCTTCTTCATTCACTACTTCAGTGGGGGGAACTGGTCCGGTTTATAGTAACTCTATGTTGGGAGGGGGTCCTTCTCCGAATGCTGGGTCACAAGGGTTTTCCTATGGCCCAAATTTTTCTGCGAACTCTTTCTGGCAACCTAGTGCCTCATCAAATCCAAGGTATTCTTTTTAGAATATTGGAAATTCGTCCTATCAAGGATGGAATTCCCAGGCTCCTCCTCGTTTACCATTTCTGGCAACGTTAAACTTGCTAGATTTGTCGAAATTGACTAATGATCCAATCCGGTATAGTCTAGGGTGGCCTATGGTCCCTACCAAACTACCTTCAAACATTCCAAAATTTGAAGGAAAGAATGGAGAGGATTCGGCAGATCACATCACCACTTTTCATCTTTGGTTTTCATCAAACTCCCTGATCGATGATTCGATTAGGTTGAGATTATTTCAATGCACCTTGACGGGAAATGCAGCTAAGTGGTATATTGAGTTACCTAGGGGAATTTTTTCCACTTTTAGAGATCTGGCTACCATGTTTCTAAATCACTTTCAGTTGTCTATTCGTTATGATGCTGGGACTGAACTCTTGGCTAATTTTAAGCAGGACAAGGCAACCCACATTTCTGATCATATTCAGGAATGGCGGAGAAGGAAGCAAATCATTAAAGCCTACATTCTGAATGAATTCCTTATAGAATGGTTTTTGAAATCATTGCAGCAATATATTTTGAAGGATGTATCCCTGTCAGGGGTATTTTCTGAAGAACAAGATATTTTTAGGGCCCAGCAATTAGAAATGATTTATTCTCAGTTTGGAGTCCTCAATAAAATATTACCTGATGCTCCCCACTCCAAATTGGATTTGTCCAAAACTAAACCTGGTCCTCATGGTGATGGATTTATTGGGTCGATCGATAGCAGTGCAGCTAACCTGCTTAACCAATTACAGCAGTTTTCCATACAATCTCCTTCTTCAGGTCAGACTGTACCTTCAGTGCCAACCTCTTCTCAAGCTTTGTTGATAAATGTTGTCCAAACTTCAAACCCCAAAGGAAATCAACAATCCGAGGGGAAGAAGAAAGGAAGAAATAATAATATAAAGAAGGGCAGAGATGGGAAGGGCGATGAAAATAAATCCAACGAGCATGTTGGTGAAGGACACAAGGATAAAAAAAAATGAAATTTCCATGCAAGTTATGTACTGGAGATCATCTTACTCACCTTTGTCCTAAAATTCAGGATGTGTAGCGCTTGTTAGCTCAACAGGGATCTTCGAGTTCCCAGGTTGTGTTAACAAACCCTTTTCCCCAAGGGCAATAATTAGTTGTTGGTGCGAATCAAAATACTGGGTCTTCCTCTGGAGGCACCCAGGAAGGGGAAACTCCATAAAACATATATATGATGAGTTCTCATGCAGATATCGCTACGCGATCTCGTGATTATGGTACAGCTAAGTCTTCAAAAGCTAAGGGTACTTCTGATACTACTGAACCACTTCACATTCCAAATCCAACCGTTGAGCCCATACCTCGGATGTTGGATGCATCTACAAAACGTACGATGATTAATCCAAATGCCAAGGCTGCTCAGAACTACTCTGTTGTAGAAGATCTAGCCCAGAGTCCTTGTGCTATGTCTGCTCTTGAGGTGCTCCAATCTTGTCCAGCTCAAAGAAGTGCTCTTCTTACTGCTATTGGGGCTATTGATCCTAAAAACTCTCTTATGATCACATTTTATATGACTAATTTTAAAAAGATACTCCTACATCATATGGCTTTCCATATTAGATCGTTGTATCGAAGATTCACTATATTTCAAACGGTCGTTGATGAGGGTGCTTCCACGTGTGTGATTTCTCTCACATGCTAGAAATGAATCGGATCTCCTGCATTTGTTCCATCAGCCATTCTTCTGACTACGTTTGATGGGCATTCTCATAGGCCGCATGGTATTGTTCCGGCTTTTCCCATCTGTGTTGGGGGCAAAACTGTAAATATCGAGGTTGAGATAGTTGATGCAAGCTTGGACTACAACCTTCTGTTGGGGCAAAACTGGATTTATGAGATGGATGCTATTGCGTCCTCCTTGTTTCGTATTGTTTGTTTCCCTCACAAAGGGAGGATTGTCACAGTTGACCAACTAGATTGTTCTCCTGTAGACCAGAATGCATCTACTGACTCAACTATCCCTTTGGTGGATAATTTCAAGCTGCCTGTTGAGAATCTTGTTCTTCTCTTATGGGTACTCTCGATATTCCACCTCCTTCCATTCATATAAATGCAATTTCATCCTCCAGGGCTCCTATTTGAAGGGATTTCTTCCGAACTCATTATTTTTCGGATCCTTGGACCTTACCTTCCCTTACTTCCACATTAGTGCAAGGTCAAGTGGGTGGAATGGCATTTCCGATGTATGCAGCAAAGATTTCTTATAAGTCCATTTTTTACTCTGCAGAATCCATTCTCGTTTCTCTTTCACCAAAGGAATTGGATAGCGATGTGGCTCCAGCTTGGACACTTATTTCTTCTTCTGCCCAGGATTTCCTAGATACCACTCTTTCATCTGAAGAGGCTATCCTGGAAGCTATGACTGGTGTAGATAGACTGTGGGATGATTTGCATCATCGGTCTCACTTTCTACCAGACTTGAACGAAGTTGAGTCAAGTTTTCCAAGGCCTCAGTCTTCTGGTCCTGTTCACCCAATCCTGACCCCTTTAGCACCAGCACGGGTATTTGCTAAAGGGAACATGGCTGTGATTTCTCCGACTATCCTAGTGAACGTCTCTAGGAATCCCAACGTTATCGAGAATGTTTTCATCGGAGCTGAATGTTCCCCTGAAGAGATTCAAAATTACACTGATATCTATAAAGAGTTTAGGGATGTGTTCGCTTGGTCTTATGAAGAAATTTCTGGTATAGATCCATCTATTTTCTAGCATGAGATCAAGATCTACGAGAATGCTAAGCCTGTGAGGAAAAAGCTTTGTTCGGTCAACCCTAGGAAGGTTGCAGCTATCAAAGCTGAGGTAGAGAAGCTGCTCAAGGTAGGATTCATTTTCCCTATTCCTTTGACTGAATGGGTTTCAAATCCAGTCCCGGTGGAAAAAAAAACAAGGAACAATTCGTGTTTGCATTGATTTCAAAGATCTTAATAAAGCATGTCCAAAAGATAATTACCCCACACCATTCACAGATCATATTATCGATGAGTGTGTGGGCAATGCAATTTTTTCCTTCATGGACGGTTTTTCCAGATATAATCAAATTACTATACGTCCCGAAGATCAGCATAATACTTCCTTTATTTGTCCTGGGGTACCTTTGCTTATAAAAAAATGCCTTTCGACCTTAAAAATGCTGGAGCCACGTTTCAGCGGGCCATGTCATATGCCTTCCATGACATCAAACATATTATCGAGGTGTACTTGGATGATCTAGTTGCTTGTTCTTGCAAGAGAATTGATCATCCTTCTCACCTCCGTCAAGTATTTGAACGGTGTCGTTTCTACAAAATCCGGTTCAATCCGAACAAGTGCGTTTTCACGGTCACATCCGGTCGATTGTTGGGGTTTATTGTGTCTATGCAATGGATTAGGGTTGATCCCTTCAAGGTTGAGAAAATACTTCGGTTGCCTCCCCCGTCATCCATTTTTCAACTTCAAATTTTACAAGGAAAAGCTAATTTTCTACGGAGATTTATCGTAAATTATGCCGATATTACAAGAGGATTCATGAGATTATTAAAGAAATGAGTCCCATTTTTGTGGGATGACTTTGCTAAACGATCATTCGATGCTTTGAAAAAATCATTGACCTCTACTCCTTTACTGAGTCCACCTGATTACAACAGGTATTTCCTCTTGTATCTCACAGCACTGGAATCTACTATCAATATGGTTCTACTTCAGGAGGATGATGCTCTTGATTAGCATGTTATATACTACCTTAGTCGAGGTTTGGTAGGACCTTAACTCCGGTATTCTCCGATATAAAAACTCGCTTTAGCAGTTGTCCATGTTGTGCAGCGGCTCAGACATTATATTCTTCTTCGAAAAACTTATGTTTTGGCAACAATCAATCCATTTCAGTTTGTTCTCAACAGGCGAGTGATTGGGGGAAAATACAATAGTTGGATTGTGATCTTGCAGGAATTTGACCTTGAGTTTATGTCTGCCAAGTCCAATAAATCATTAGTTTTCACAGAATTAATTTCTGAGTTGCCCTGTGGAGAGGATATAATTTATGATGAATCCTTTCCGGATGAGCATCTTTTTCTCATCTCTTCACAGGATCCTTGGTATGGGGATCTCATTGTATATCTTCAGACTACGAAGTTTCATTCAACGTTTTCGAAATATGAGCACCGTAAGTTACGTCACCTGGCTAAAAATTACTTGATCATTGGTGATACTGTATACCGTCGGGGGGCCAATTCGATACTAAGATTTTGCTTAACTCTCGAAGAAGCTGAAGTTGTGCTGAATGATTTCCACAGTGGAGCTTGTGGTGGTCATTTATCCGGGCTTGCTATAGCCCAAAATATCTTGCGTGCTGGATACTTTTGACCTTTGATTTTCAAAGATTGTGTTGAGTCGGTCAAACGATGTCATCCGTGTCAAGTGTATACTCAAAAGATGCGCGCTTATCCAGCTCTGATCTTCCCAGTTGTCACTGTTAGTCCATTCACAAAGTGGGGTATTGATTATACTTTGTAACCCGCCTTCAGCTAAAGGTCACAAGTACATAATTGTAGCAGTAGACTACTTCACAAAGTGGGTCGAGGCTATGCCTACTTTTGGGAATGACGGTGAGACAACAGCTCTTTTTCTCTTCAATCAAGTTATTGCTCATTTTGGTATTCCTAAATATATTTTCACTGATCATGGCAGACATTTTCATAACAGCATGATGGTTGAGTTAGCTCTCAAATTGGGTTTCTGGCAAGAGCATTCATCTCCTTATTATCCTCAAGCTAATGGGAAAGTGGAAGTCATGAACAAATCGTTGAATACCATTCTTCAACAGACAATTGATAAAGCTAGATCTAACTGGCACATTATGTTGTATCCTGCGCTTTGGGCATACCGGATGTCAGACAAGACTGCAACTAGTTTTACTCCATTTCAACTAGTTTACGGGTTGGAATCAATATTTCCCATTGAGTGTGAGATTCTTTCTCTTAAGTTGGTTGTAGAACTTCTTCCTGACACTTTGAGTCTTGAAGAATGCCTCCTTCATCTGGAACATCTTGATGAGCAGCGTCGAGATGCCACCACGATGAACGAAGCACATAAGAAACAGGTTCAAGTTCAGTACGATAAAGCGGTCAAACCTAGGGTTTTCTCCGAAGGTGACCTTGTTCTGGTTTATGCCCAGGAAAAGGATGCCCTGGGGGATTCAAGTCTATGTGGTATGGTCCCTTCATCGTTAAAAAGGTCCTTAAAAAATGAGCTTATACCTTGGTTGATTTTGAGGGAAATGAGCTGGCGAAGCCCAGAAATGGGCTCTATTTGAAAAGGTATTATGCCTAGGCCTTGGCCTAGCATCTTGCTTTTTGTATATATTTTTGTTTTTGTGTTTGTACATATTTGAGTTTTCGGTCTATGAGGTGATGGTGATTATTTTTTATTTGCTTTAGCAGGTTGTATTAAATATCATGAGTCATTATGGTTTCGCGATGGTGTTAGTAGACATAACTTAAACCTAGCTTCTGCGGCTTGGATACTTTATTATCCATCTAGTCAACTGTTAGTTTCAAGAGGGGTTTGCATTGGTGCTACTTCCAATAATGTAGTAGAATACACTGCAGTCATTTATATACTTTGTTAGGTCCCTATATTACTAGTATAGTCCCTTATTTTTATTAGTGTAACCCCCTTATTGTTATTATTGTACTTTTGTAACCCCCATTTTGTTATTATTGTGCCCTTAAATTATTATTGTTAGGTCGGCTAGGATTACATTGTGGCCAACTAGGATTACATTATGGCCACATGGACTCCTATATATAGAAAGGAGGTTTTGTAAATTGTATCATCCAAGAATTGTTCATTTATGTAATGTATTGGAGGTTTCCCCCTCGAAGTGGCTCATTTCTAAGGTGTTGATATCTCTTTTCTTCTCTTTTTGGAGCTGGTTACACAACATTTGGTATCAGAGGTTTGGATTCTAGGGTTTCGCTACTCCAAACAGGTCATCGTGGCATTTTCGTTATAAATTTTTTTCTACGAAGTTTCAGAAGCTGAAATTTTTAGGATGAAAAACTAAAATCCTAAGGAAGATTTTCTAAAACTATAAGAGCTTTTTTCACAATATTTTCGGAGATATGATCTGTGGAAGTTAGGTATTTTTTCAGGCTCCTAAATAGGTCATCGTGGCATTTGCGCTATAACTTTTTTTCTACGAAGGTTCAGAATCTGAAATTTTCAGGGTGTGAAGCTGCAATCCTTAGGAAACTCGTCAAAAAAATTTAGAGCTTGGTTCCGAATATTTTTGGAGATATGATTTGTGGAAGGTAGTGCTTTTTCAGGCTCCCGGATTTCATCACAAAGAGGTGATCGTGGGAAAAGTTCAATAACTCTCTCTCTGAGCATCGGATTGCAGTGCCGTAAAAAGTGCTCGCAATTACACGGAATTTAGTTTCTTGGCTATCAATTTCAGAGGTGAAGGCTGAAACAGTGACACGTGGCATGTCATACAATTTCGCTCTACTGAACCAGTCCATAATTAGGTCATTGTGGGAGATTGAACATAACCTTGTCTTGGAGAATCCAAATTAGGTCAAACCTGTGGCATTCAAAATATAATTCAGAGGGCTACTTTAGTGCTTAATTTCAAATATTTAAGAGCCGCAATCACAGAGATAATCCAATTTCAATATTGAGCTCCTCAAAAGCAAGAAAAAGGTGTGTTTTGTTTTTCCGAATTACATAAGTCTTGTTTGAAGAATCAATTTGAATTGATTCCAAGGGCATATTGTAGAATAAATATCAGTATTGGGTTCTAAAATATGCCTCGTAGAAATAATTCAACACCCATTAAGCCTTCAGAAGGCTCTACTATGACTCATGAAGATGAAGAATTGCAACATGATCTATCAAAATTACAAGAGCAAGTGCAACAAATTTCACTCTCGCAAAGAGCAACAAAAAATGAAATGGAAGTTTTGAAGAAAGGCATGGAAGAGAAGATGGATGGTTTGAAGAAAGGCGTGGAAGCTAAGACGGATGGCATGGAAGCTAGCATGGAAGCTAAGATGGATGACATGAAAGACAACATGGAAAATATGAAGAATGATCTAAAATCAGACATCGAAGGTTTGACAAAGTTGATACAAGAAATGTTTCCTAATGGTGAAAAGATAGTAGAAGAACCTCATGATGAGAAGAAAATAAATGTTAATCGTGATTTAATAAACTCTAATGTTGGCGGGAAGAACCACCATATTCCAAAAATGGATATGAGGAAGTTTGATGGAAAGGATCCTGTAACATGGATACTACAGATGGAGCAATATTTTGATCTCAATAATGTGAAAACACACACAAAAGGTACGCATTGCAACTTTACATTTAGAACAAAATACATTTGTATGGTATCGATGGCTTTGCTCCCATAAAAAAATTGTCACTTGGTCAATTTTTACTGAGGAAATGATAGCACATTATGAGGATACAAAGAGCAACACCTTCTTTAGCCAATTGATAAATCTCAAACAAAAGGGTTTAGTGGGGCAGCACATTGAGGACTTCCAAAAATTGAATATAAGGGTGACTGATATTCCAGAGGAACACAGGATTGATCTCTTCATAGGCACTTTAAAGGATAACATCCAACATGAAGTTCGCGTTTTGGAACCTGATTCATTGGAGAAGGCATTCAGGTTGGCAAGAAAAGTTGAATGTAAAATTATGGCGACAAGGAAGCCTACCACTCAATTCTATAAAGAAGGAAGTGCTGCTACGCCTAGATTTCCACAACCTACAAGGTTGACACCACAACAATTGGAAGAAAAAAGAGCAAAAGGGCTTTGCTACAGTTGTGATAGAAAATACACGAAAGGTCATAAGTGTGCTGAGAAGAAATTATTTTACATAGATTGTGAAGAGGAAGAAGAAAATAAACAAGAAGAGGATATACACCAGGAACCAACTCTAGAAGAGGAAGAAATGAATCCGACCATATCGTGTAATGCACTGGCAGGAATTACCACTCCTCAAACTCTCAAGATAGAAGGACGTATCAAAAAGAAAAATTTAATAGTGTTGATTGATTCAGGTAGCACCCACAATTTTATTCATTATAAGGTAGCCAAGGAATTAAATTGTTTCCTATACCCAGCACCAGAATGTCAAGTGATGGTTGCAAATGGGGGAACTATAAATTGCTCTAGAAAATGCCATAATATCAAGCTTACCATGGGGGAATATGTATTGACTAGTCCAATGCTTTCCATTCCTATGGGAGGTGCTAATGTTGTACTAGGAGTACAATGGTTACAATCTTTGGGGATGGTAGCTTTTAATTTTCAAGAACTTTTCTTGAAAATTTTTTCAGAAGGAAAGGAATTTGAATTATGGGGTATTGCGGGGAAGCCGGGAAAGATAATAAGCTCTAATGTCATGACAAATCTTCTAAAAAAAGAACAACGAGGCGTCATTGCACAATTATGCTCACTAGAAGTTCCAACATCAAAATCATCTATTTCTGCAGATCTCCAACAAGTCTTGGACAATCATTCCAAGGTGTTTGAAACTCCCAAAGGACTCCCACCTATTCGTGATCATGATCATGCTATTCATTTGATTCTAGGAAGTGTTCCTCCAAACATCAGGCCTTATAGATATCTTTACGTCCAAAAGAGCGAAATTGAACGTATGATTGCAGAAATGTTAGAGGCGGGTATAATTCAACCTAGTCAAAGTTCTTTCTCTGCTCCTGTAGTATTGGTACACAAGAAGGATGGATCATGGCGAATGTGTACGGATTATAGGGAGCTCAATAAGCTCACCATTAAAGACAAATTTCCCATTCCTGTGATTGATGAATTATTGGATGAATTACATGGAGCAATTTATTTTTCCAAGTTGGATCTTCGTTCAGGATATCATCAAATTAGAATGAAGACTGAAGATATTCCAAAAATAGCATTTCGAACTCATGAGGGTCATTATGAATTTTTGGTCATGCCTTTTGGCCTTACCAATGCATCTTCTACATTTCAAGGGTTGATGAATTCCATTTTCAAACCCTTCCTTAGAAAATTTGTGCTAGTATTTTTTGATGATATACTAATCTACAGCAGGTCTTGGAAGGATCATGTTGAACATGTTGATAGGGTGCTCAAACTATTGCAGGAGAAGCAATTATATGAAAAAACATCCAAATGTTTCTTTGGAGTACAAGAGGTGGAATATTTGGGTCATATTGTATCTCACGAGGGTGTTAAAGTAGACCCTAACAAAATTAAAGCCATTAAGGAATGGAAAGTCCCCACAACCATAAAGAAGTTGCGAGGATTTCTCGGGTTAACAGAGTATTATCGCAAGTTTGTTAAGAATTATGGGAGAATAGCAGCACCTCTAACAACATTATTGAAGAAAGATGCATTTTCATGGACTCCTGAAGCAACTAAGGCCTTTGAACATCTTAAAGAGGCAATGTGCCTAGCACCGGTCTTAGCTACGCCAGACTTCACAAAAACCTTTATTGAGGAATGTGATGCCTCAGGAAATGGAATTGGTGCAGTTTTAATGCAGGAAGGAAGACCCATTGCTTTTGAAAGTCATCCAATCAAAGGAAAGTATTTACAGAAACCTATTTATGAGAAGGAAATGTTAGCAATACCGCATGCACTAAAGAAATGGAGACCTTACCTAATGGGAAGACACTTCAAGGTAAAAACTGATCATGATAGTCTTAAACACTTTTTGGAACAAAGACTATCTTCAGAAGAGCAACAAAAATGGGTTACAAAGATGTTGGGTTATGACTTTGAAATAATCTACAAAAAAGGAAAGCTTAATTTTGTTGCAGATGCACTCTCAAGAAAGAATGAAGAGGTGGAAGCATTGATTTGTGCCATTTCTATTATCCAACCAGATTGGATAACCGAAGCAAGAGATGAATGGAAGAAGGACAAAGATGTATGGACACTCATTCAAAAGTTGCAGCAAGTTCCTAGTACATCTGATACATTTAGTTGGAAAAATGATTCCTTATGGTACAAAGATCGCTTATATCTTTGTAAGAATTCCCAACTAAAACAAAAGATTCTTCTGGAATTGCACACTTCTCCTTTAGGAGGACACTCAGGATTTTTAAAAACTTACCACAGGGAGAAGAAAGAATTTTTTTGGGATGGCCTTAAATCTGATATTCAAAATTTTGTGGCGGAATGTTTGGTTTGCCAGCAGAATAAAGTGGAGACAATTAAGACCCCGAGACTTCTACAACCTTTATCCATTCCAAGTCAACGTTGGGAGGAGATTTCAATGATTTTATCATAGGTTTACTGAAGTCCGAAGGCAAGACTGTCATCATGGTGGTAGTTGATAGACTTACCAAGTATGCACACTTTTGTGCATTATCTCATCCATTTAAAGCAAGTACAGTTGCTACTACATTTATGGACAGAATCCAAAAGCTACATGGAAGCCCAAGGGTTATTGTGAGCGACAGAGATCCCATTTTTACTGGAAATTTTTGGACGGAGTTATTTTCTTGTTTGGGTACTCAATTAGCTCATAGCTCATCTTATCATCCTCAATCTGATGGTCAAACTGAGATAGTAAATAAATGTTTGCAAGGATATCTTCGTTGTTTTGTATCCGATAAACAAACACAATGGGTCAAGTGGTTACCTCTCGCTGAATGGTGGTATAACACTTCCTTCCATACTGCAGCAAAAATGACCCCATTTATGGCACTTTATGGATATCATCCACCATCCATCACATCATATTTAAGGGAAAATTTGAAGGTTCAAGCAGTGGAAGATCACATCGAGCATCAGCAAGAAGTTCCCCAACTCTTAAAGGATAACCTGAATTTGGCACAAAACTGAATGAAACAACAGGAAAATCAACATCGCAGCGAGAGAAGTTTTGATGTAGGAGATTGGGTATTTTTACGGCTACAACCATACAAACAAATGTCCCTCAAGCAAGCTAAGAAGGATAATAAACTATCGCCAAAGTACTATGGTCCTTACAAGGTGTTGCAAAATATTGGTACTATGGCATACAAATTGGAGCTTCCTGCTTCTTCGCGAGTGCATCCAGTTTTCCATGTTTCATGCTTAAAGAAGGTTATAGGTGAAAATCTTCCAGCTCAAAAAATATTTCCAGAACTTGATGAGGAAGGAAAAATCATATTGGAACCTGAAGCGGTCACGGAAACAAGAACTCGACAGCTACAGAATCGATCAATTTCAGAGTATCTCATCAAGTGGAAGAACTTACCCACTGAAGATTCTACATGGGAGGATGAGAAGTTTATACAGAAGCACCTAGAGCTACTCAAGTGTTGAGGACAACACTCTTTTGAAGGAGAGGGGCATGTTAGGTCCCTATATTACTAGTATAGTCCCTTATTGTTATTAGTGTAACCCCCTTATTGTTATTATTGTACCCTTGTAACTCCCATTTTGTTATTATTGTGCCCTTAAATTATTATTGTTAGGTCGGCTAGGATTACATTGTGGCCCACTAGGATTACATTATGGCCACATGGACTCCTATATATAGAAAGGAGGTTTTGTAAATTGTATCATCCAAGAATTTTTCATTTATGTATTGTATTGGAGGTTGCCCCCTCGAAGTGGCTTATTTCTAAGGCGTTGATATCTCTTTTCTTCTATTTTTGGAGCTGGTTACACAACGTTAAATATCACGAGTCATTATGGTTTCACCGATGGTGTTAGTAGACACACCCGAAACCTAGCTTCTGTGGCTTGGGTACTTTATTATCCATCTGGTCAACTGTTAGTTTCAAGAGGGATTTGCATTGGTGCTACTTCCAATAATGTAGTAGAATACACTGCAGTCATTTATATACTTTCAGAAGCAATATCTTTGGGTGTTGATTCATTGGTAGTATTCTTGGACTCCTAGTTGGTGGTGTCACAATTGAACAATATATATCGTGGCTTGGGTACTTTATTATCCATCTGGTCAACTGTTAGTTTCAAGAGGGATTTGCATTGGTGCTACTTCCAATAATGTAGTAGAATACACTGCAGTCATTTATATACTTTCAGAAGCAATATCTTTGGGTGTTGATTCATTGGTAGTATTCTTGGACTCCTAGTTGGTGGTGTCACAATTGAACAATATATATCGTGTCTGGAATCCTTTCTTGTTTCGATTGTTTTTTAGGGTACGTTTATTGCAAAGATCATTTCAATTTATAGCGTTTATTCACATTCCTCGAGATAACAATCACATGGCAGATTCATTAGCTAATCAAGCAATTGACTGGCATATTATTCATTCAATACTTTAAATTAAATCATCAAAATCATCATACATTTTCACACATTTGTTTCATCGCATCATAAATTGCTATATATATGTATATATCATCAGCATGTACAAAAAACTATACAAAAATTTGGACCCATCTGTCCTACAAAATTAGGGCTTATGCCTGATCATGTTCAGTCTCAAAAATATAATACAGTCATCCAACCAAATCTATGATCCCTGTCCAACATTTGTGTTCCTATAGAACACGATCGCAGTAGCCACACGGCGGAATAACCGCACCCAGTCTCGTGGTACCCCGACTAACCATCTCTGGATAGCCTCTGGTAATTCTTCTACTGCAGACATAGGCACTTGGCGAGTCAAACTCTCCAAGTTTCTCTGAACGGCGCGTAGAGTTCTACCAGGGTCTTCAGCATCTGCTTCGCCTCTGCGATGTTTGTTCCGTGGGTATCCTTCCGGACGAACTGGTCCCATATCCGTGTCATGGTCATATAATTTTGTAAGTCACTTGGAATCCAATCAAAAACATGTTTTTCATTTTTTCACATATATTGAAAAAATCAAAAAAAAAAAAAATCAATCAAATATTGCAATCTTACCAATAACACCCCATGCTGCGCCAGGTGGAAGGACCAAGTCTAGATCACCGCAAAAATCCATCCCAGCATAGGGATAGTCATCCACTGTAATAATATGTTCTTCCCACCATTGGAAGAACTCATCATCCCATGTCGTTTTGGGAACTTCACTTCCCCCCAGTCTCTTCATCAGATCATCCCATCGGGCTATTCTTGGGTCTCTAGGGCTGCTGATGGATGAGATCACTTTGGGTCGAAGCCCAAGAATATTCTCAAATAAGAATGTCATCAATATGGTTCCATACCCGAAATGCTTCGTTTTAGCTTTCCGGATGGAGTTCAGTTCTTTTTTCATGTTGGTCAGAAGAGTTGTACGCCAATCAAAGAGATGCACTAAACATTCCACATCTATACTCATCTGTGTCCTCGATGCCTGGTGCAAGGAAGCAGATCCTGCCACCCTGCCAATGGTAAAGAGGAGAATTTTCATATGCAGCTCTGATAAATCTTTGATCACAATTTGAGTCCCTACTTTTTAAGACCCCTCTACACAATAGATGTGGACATAATCTTCCACTGTAAGCCCTCCCACAGGCTTGCTATGTAAATCTACCGATCTCCCCTTCGGGAGAGTCCAGTAATAAAATAAATGTCTTCCACCTCTATGTGTATAGGTATTTGATCAATCATGAAACAATCTTCCTCTGGTTCCTAATGATTTACTAGCATTTCAAGTAACCAAACGTTACATTTCATATTTGGCATTTTGAAGAATTTGAGTAAACCACAATTTTGAAGGATATTGAACGAATTTTGGTCTCCCATGACCTCTTGATCAATGGCATTGTGCTCACGTTCTCTCGAAGAGATATTCATCCTACAAAAAATCATTAATTTTATCATTAGGTTCATTTTTTGCAATTATGGTCTGCGCATACGTGACTTCCCTTTTGGACAGTCGTGTATCATACGCGGGTTCATCCACATGAACCCGCGTATGTGCAGAATGATAAATCAAAAAAACTCATTTCAACGGTGAAAAATCAAAATTTTTAATCTATAAATGGATGAAATTAATCACAAATATGAATTTAAGGCTTACCTGACTAATCCGACGAAGTTTGACGGCTGTTTGCTCTTGATTTGAGGAAAGAGGTTTTTTCTCCAGAGCTCTTTTCTCCAATTCAGCAAAGTGACAATGAACCAAATGTGAGGTAAAATGTGTATTTATGCCCAGAAATTGAAAAAATTTTGCAAAATTTCATTATGCTTCGTTTTCACATCTGTATTAAGCTGCATAACCCGGTTGCTTGGAAGTGTTGGGATGGGTGTATTTTCAGGTACTTTTTGTTGACTTTGAGAATTTTTCCGGTTTTCGAAACCATGACCGCTAACCTGTCATGGTAGGTATATGATCTCCACTAGCATATAGGTTAGGTAATCCACTTTCCGTTGCATTCTGCATTCTAGCCTCCATTCTGATCAGTGGCCATAGGGTCGATCCCATCATGTCATGAGTATTCAACCCATTTCACTCGTCGATTATTTAATCATGACTTGGTGGTAGAGCCTTCCTTTACATGGGCTTCCTAGTTAGTTCCTCACTAGCACTTGTTGCCCATGCTGCACTTTATGTAGGCTCGGGAGTCCTCTTTAGTCCTGCCATGACTTATATGTTGAAGCTCCATTCTTCTTCTTCTTCATTATCATTTTTTTGGCTATTACCCTAGAGGCTCCCTGGTGTTCTTCAGTTGCATTACTGGGTTGCATATTAACTACCTGTTTATCTTGGCCTTTAGCCGGCTTCATTTTGACTCGATGTTTAAGCCATATTTTGACCTTGACTCTCTATACAAAGTTAGCCATTGCAAAGCACTTAGCTATCGCAACTTGACACCCTTGTTACCTATGGATGGAACACTCCTTTGAGTATCGCTTACCAATTTCCGCCACCTTGCATTGACCATAGGATTGTTCCTATCCCTAGAACTAGTGCATATGTTTCTTGATACTCATTCTATCCATTGTACCATAGAATTCTTTTATTCTTTTTCAAGCTTATTATATGAAAAAGACAAAAAAATCAAATATGTTAAAAAGAGCAGGAACGAGATGTTACTTCATATTTTGATGGAAATTACAGTATCAGTTTGTCGCCCTTGAACAAAGCACATATGTATTTTCCTCATTTAGGATGGTTTTATTTTTGACCTAGAAGATGCCATAGCCTTGTTTCATGATTCAGTTCTCCCCCGGTTGGTTATCTCTTCCAATCATATGGAGAGTTTGTTTTTTCCTCCTGCATAACAAACTTATACAATGTCATTATTTGCTTCCATGGTCATCATGAATCATTCTTTTGTTCAAGGGAAGTTAACCCTGAGTCGGCCATTCTGCGGTGTCTCTTGACTTATTATTCAGGCCTTCCCGGTTTTGTCAGTATCTTGTACTATCACATTAGATGTTTGGTCCTATGCCCGTGCTGGTTTGAGAAAGTCTCCATTGACTTCTTGCCGGCGGGTTTGTCTCTTATCAACAACGACATATTGCTCTGAGAGTAAACCTAGAGCCGCACCCTGGCCCTATTTACATTATTGATAGGTGACCTTGTGCTCAGAATTTGATCATCATTATGGGTCTTTGATTGAGTGGTTTTCCTTGTGTTCGATGTCAGCATACATTATCACACTTGGGATTCATGTTGTACCTTAATTTCCATTTGACCCTATCGGTGGATATCTCGCCTCTTTGTCAGTTTTGATTATTGGTTGGTTGAGAGGGTTTCTTCCATGTGCTAACTTCATCTTGTACATGTCAGAAACGTACTTCAGGTTGGTTCCTTCACTCTACTTCGTCTGATTCCTTCCAAATCTTGGCCTGTGGGTTACACTCGCGCTGGATTGATGTGGGATGCCTCAATGCCTTCCTTCCAGCAGATATTTTCCCATCGGCTCCGACTCATTGCTCTGGGAATAAGTTCTAGAGTCTTTTTTTCAGTACCTTAGGGTTTGCAGTCATTAGTGGCAGACTCTTCACTGTCGACAGTGAGGATTCATTATTGCCTCCTGATTAATAGATTCTTACAAGTGTTCGACTTCAACTCATTCATTCGCACTTGTTAGATTGTACTGGGGCACCTTGACACTCATTATCATTATCGGTGGGTCGTCTCGCATTTGTTAATAGTTTACATTATTGACCGGTAATCAAACGATTTTTCATATGGTCGACTTCAGCTCATTCATTCCCATTGTGTAGAATTGTGCCATTGTGAACGGTGAAGACCTTGGGTTTGCATCAGCATGCTTCGATTCACTATTGACATTTCATCCAGCTTCTGCCAGTGACACCGTCCACCCTTATATGTTGCAGTTTCAGTACAGAAGCATCTTATATGTTGGCCCCTAAGTTGCGTGATTGTACCATGTTTTCCACCTCTTATGATTTGGTACCTAAAGATTCAGTTACTTGAGTGATCAGATATCTACTACAACATCATTGATCAGTATTCTATATGTGATACTTGCACTTGATTTTCGACTTGTACTTACGGGCAGTGCTCAGATGATTCACTATGTACTTTCCAGTTCAGTTATACTTGTATACATTTTGGATCTATAGACATGCTTTTCTTTCACTAAGCATGGTGATGCCCGCCTCAGACATGAGTTGACTCTCTAACTTCTTTCATTGGTTTTTTGACAAGCTGAAATCTAGTGACGTCCTCTTTTGTCTTCGCAAGGTTCTTTCTATGCACATAATATATTTCGTCCATCACGTACCCCTTCTAACCTCATATATTAGGGGGCATATATTATGGCATCATTTTTCACAATCATGTGAATAATGATTGTCTCTTTGGCCCTAGGCACCCTTTCCTTCCAGACTTCAACAAATTCATAAAAAACAGTGTTAAAATTCCCATACGCGGTTATGCCTAGACTTTTCCGTGTATATACGTGAGTATTTTCATACATTTCTGCGTATGCCATTTAAATCATCAAAAATATATATAAATTCCTTATTTTCATGGTAGGGTGATGGTTATTCCCGTAATTCAACCACCCTAGCCAGTGGCCCAACTGTTTCCAACTGCTCAAACTACTTTGAGGGGGTATAAAAGCCCCTCATGTGTATGGCCTAAGGGAGAGAGAAAATTATAGATATTATACTCTGTTGGATCCCTACTTCAATTTTGATGTTCCCGTGCCTCCTTCACTTCCCAAGTATATTCAGGAAACCCTTTTTTCCTTGAAGATGATCATCATCTTATATGACATCTCATGTGCACACATTTGGAAGAATCCTAGCGAGGTGAGGGCTGGACGGATCCAAAGGACGGTCTACTCAAAGGCCGTGGAAGGATTCAGGTGATCTCTCCACTTACTATTATTGTATATGCCATTTATAATAAGAAGTACCATCTTGTTCCCGAATATTCACGTGTCTATATATGTGTAAAGATTGTTAGTTAGACATTCTGTATTGCTTATATGATATTATACATGGATTATACTGACATCTAGGAACAATATATGATGTACAACTAGTGTTTCATGCTCGTTCTTTTTTGATTTTCAGGTTACGAAGCACGAGGAGTTCTCTTTTGAGAGTGATCACCGTTCGATGAGCCAGCCTCCGATCGGACGGCATACGTCGATATCGCGTTGAGTCCACAGTCGACAGTTAACGCGTGATGGCACGCGATGAGGGCGGTATCTCCAAACCGCTTAAGGCCACGTGTCAGCCTATGGTACAGATCGTGTTCGAATTGGAAATAAAACTTACCCTACAAAGGCGGTGCGATCAAACTGCTTCCGGCTTTTGAACAGTAGGTGACTGTAGGTTAAATCGGGGTTAACACCCTTCTTCCTATTCGCTCCAATTCACTAACTCAGTTTCGACTCTCGGAACAACACTCTCAATTCACAACCGAACTTAATTCTCTGTAAGCAGGTTTCACAACCAGAGCTTGCAGCAAACATCTTTACGAATTCATTCTCAGAGACGGTTTGGGTACAATGTAAGTCTGTTACGAGGACTAATTACATCCGACTATGGCCTCTTCTGGGGATTTAATTCAACAGAGCCTATTCTAACAATTCAAGAGAAATCTATAATCAACAATGGATAGAGAGGCATGCGGAGATTACACGGCAACTCTATTCAACAATTATACATAAAACAGTGTTTCAACCACCTCGCAGTTAAAAAAACTTCCACACAAAATCAATTCAAAGACAATTGGAAAATCAATGAGCACCGAAATTTATTCAATAGGAAGCAATTGCTTAACACCCAAATTTTACTGCGGAAATCTCCTCCCCTCCATGCATCCGGGGAATACAATTTATATGTATCATTATGTGTCTCTTAGGTTCCTCTCTGAGGATTGTTTCTAATCTAACAAAAATCCTAATTACATTCATACGAATAACTGAACATGACAGATGGACTGAACTGAAAGCTATTCGACTTCTACTGACTCTAACTGACCTAAATGCAACAGACAGCTAAGGTATTGACACCTTGTTGTTACCAATTCAAATGAGTTTGATCCCTCCTAGCCGCAACATGTGGACAAAATTCCTACATTGATGGCTAGTGTCTAATGCCCCTGCATCAAACTCCCGAGGGCAATTTTCTTTCATGGACCCCTGTCCATGAGTTCTTCCACTGATCTGCCTATCTTCTGCAACATTCCTTTAGTCATCCAAGTGGCATCTTCCTCTGGCTGGTCTTTCCACTTGATTAAGTACTGAAAGTACTCTTGTCCTCTGGTCTTTTTGAACACTCTTTTGTCCAATATCTTCTCTGGTTCTAATGGTTGTGCTGGAGATAGCTTCTTTTCCCACTCAATTTGTTCCTTGTCTGTTGGTCCTTCTTCTGCACCTTCATCTTCATACTTGTACAGATTTGCAACATTAAAAATCGGAGATATTCCAATATCAGGAGGCAATTCAATCTCATAAGCATTAGCAGAAAACTTTCTAAGTATCTTTCATGGCCCAATCTTTTTAAACTTCAGTTTGTTATACTGCTTCTTTGGGAATCTCTCCTTTCTCAAGTGTGCGAAAACCAGATCTCCTAATTCAAAATGGACTTCTCTTCTACTCAAGTCTTTTCTGCCTTTGTATTTTATGTTGTTGCCTTGTAGCTTTTGTTTCACTTGTTCATGTATGGCTTGGATTTCTGAAGCAAATTCCTCACCATCAGCACTCCTCAGCTCTACCCTTCCCAGATTTCTTAACTCAGATATTCCTCTAGGGTGCATTCCATAAACAATATGGAATGGACTCTGCCCTATGCTTATATTTGGTGAGTTATATGCATATTCTACCTAGGGAAAAATATGATCCCACTGCTTGGGATGCTCTCCTGCAAGACTTCTCAACAAATTTCCCAAACTTCTATTCACTACCTCAGTTTTTCCATCAGTCTGAGGATGATAAGTTGAGCTGAAACTCAGTTTGGTACCAAGTTTCTTCCACAGTGTCCCCCAAAAATGGCCCACAAACCTGGTGTCTCTATCTGAAACAATACTCTTGGGCAACCCATTCAACCTAACAACTTCTTTGAAAAACAAGTTAGCAACATGGGTGGCATCACTAGTTTTATAACATGGAATAAAATATGCCATCTTGGAAAATTTGTCCACTATAACAAAGATTGCATCATTCCCTCTCTGATTTTTAAATGGTTGTTTGCACTTTTTTATTGTCTCAATGATGGGTGCATTAATCTTACTAAATTTTCTTATAAATTTCCTGTAAAAACTGGCAAGTCCATGGAAACTTCTTACCTCAAAAACATTTCTGGGTGAAGGCCACTCCACAATTGCTCTAACCTTTTCTGGGTCCATCTTCAATCCTTCTGCAGAGACAACGAAGCCCAAATACACCAACTCTTCCTTAATGAATGAGCATTTCTTTAAGTTTATCAGCAGTTTCTCTTGGTGCAGCTTCTTCAAGACATAATTAAGATGCCTTATATGTTCTTCTTTGGTTCTGCTGAAAACTAATATATCATCCAGATATACTATCACAAATTTACCAATAAATTCTTTCAACACTTCATTCATAAGTCTCATAAAAGTACTAGGTGCATTTGACAACCCACAAGGCATTACGATCCATTCATACAGTCCTTCATTCGTTTTAAAGGCAGTTTTCCACTCATCACCCTCCTTTATTCTAATCTGATGATATCCACTTTTTAAATATAACTTTAAAAGATATTTAGCACCACTCAAACAATCCATTAAATCCTCAACTCTGGGCAAAGGGAATCTGTACCTGATTGTTATCTTATTGATTGCTCTGGAATCAGTACACATTCTCCAGCCTCCATCTTTCTTTGGGCTCAATACTGCTGGTACTGCACATGGACTCAAACTTTCTCTTATCAGCCCCTTGTCCACTAGTTCCTGTACTTGCTTCCTGATTTCCTCATTCTCTATGGGAGTCATCCTGTAGGCTGCCTTATTTGGAAGATTTGAACCAGGGATAAAATCTATCTGATGGCTGATCTTTCTCACAGGGGGCAGCTCATCAGGTAAATCATCCACAACATTGTCACAATAACTGCCTAACATCTCTTGAATTTCTATTGGCAAATCAGAAATCTTTGTAGAAGTAAGAACTAACTTAGGTTTGCAAACTAAAGCAAATTTTACCTCTTCTTCTTCAATCTGTTGTAGATACTCCTTCCCGCTCAGCAATAATTTTTTTGGATCAGCCACTCTGCTTGATGGTTATCCTTCTTCCATGGGTATCTATTTATGATGTACCCCATCCTTGAAGAACTTGTAAGTTTTCTTCTTGCCATCATGCACTGCTGCTTTGTCAAATTGCCAAGGTCTACCCAGCAGTATGTGACACACATCCATGGGCATCACATCACACAGGACCTTGTCTTTGTAGTTGCCCATTTGCAGCTCTATCTCACATTGTTCTTTTACAATCAGTTGGTGCCCTTTATGCAGCCAGGACACCCTGTAGGGAGTTGGATTCTCCCTTGTCTTCAGCTTCAACTTCTCTATCACCTCAGTGGAAACCAGATTGTCTGTGCTACCACTATCAATGACTAGCTGGCAGCATTTCCCCTGGACTTTGCATATGCTCCTAAACAAAGTCTTCCTTTGTGCAGGCTCAGTGACCTCTTTGGCTTGTTTCAACAGGACCTTATTGACCACCAAAGACTCTCCCCTCTCTGGTAGAATTTCTTCTTCAATTTCTACCTCTTCTCCAACCTGGGCAAGAACAGCATTTCTTGGACCAGCACCCATGTTCTCTGGGCACTCATAGTTTTTGTGCCCCACTTGATGACATCTATAGCACCTCAGTTCTCTACCTCTGCCTCTACCTCCTCTTCCTCTGTAAGAACCCCTTCTGCGTCTTGCATCACCCTCTGTAGATGCATTCTAAGGTGAACTATTGTTAGCTCCATCTCTAGGTGTAGTAGGCTTTCCTCTACCACCCTGACTTCCCTTTCCACGAAAAGTATTTCTCCCTTTCGCAGACTGCTTTCTCAGGAGTTTCTCCTCTGCTTTCAAGGCCATCTGATAGGCCTCTTCCACTGTCTTAGGAGACAGAAGACCCATTTCATCTTGGATTTCCAACTTGAGATCATTCACATATCTGGAAATTTTCTCTGGTGTATCTTGAAATTGTCCAACTCTTATACTTACTCTATATAATTCTTCTGTGTATTCCTTTACTGTCAGCGATCTCTATCTCAGGTTCTGCACTTTCCTAAACAATGTTAGCTGATAATCACTAGGCAAGAATTTACCTTTTAACTTAGCCATCATTCTGGTCCAGCTTTTGATAGGTTGTTTTCCATCTCTCCTTCTTTCTGCTTTCACTCCATCCCACCAAAGTGCAGCATGTCCCTTCAGCTTTGTTACTGCAAACTTGACCTTCTTATCTTCGCTCATTTCTTCATAGTCAAGGTACTTGTTCATTTCATTAATCCAGTCCACCAACTCTTCTAGATTTAGTCCTCCTGCAAAACTTAACACTTCAATCTTGGGCTTAACTGCAGACCCCAGGACAGTTGTGAGGAGCCTCATGTCAAGAGGAATCTCAGCATTTTCTCTAGCTTCTTCTAATTCAGGTTCACTGATGTCTTCAGGATCTCTGGGCTGTCCTCGCTCCATGGCATCCATTCTCGCTTTGAACCTCTGCAAGGTCTCCAACACTTCTGCATTGGCAACAGGTCTGCCTCTCCTTCTACCAACACCTCTACCAACTCGGATTGCCATGTTAATTCTCTGCAAAAACAACTCAAAAATAGCTCTGATACCACAATTGATAGCAACAAAATTGAATCTGTCCCCAAGGAGAGCTGGTCTCTAATGTAGCTCTGTCAGCATTTTCTTTTGAATTAACTCAGTTCATTTCTCAACTCCTTTATAAATTTATTTATCAATTTCAGAGAAATTAACAATTAAATTTATAAGCAACTTGGACTATGATCCTTCACACACACACACACACACACACATATATATATATATATATATATATATATATATATATATATATATATATATATATATATGATATCTCTTGTTTTGCTCAATACATTTAGACCATGGATATAAATCATATGAAATACATTTAAGTCATAACATAAGTCCTTTTTGGTATTATGCCAAACACCTTATGACTCCGCAACGCAACCACGGAAATCCTAAGTCCAACCGTCGAGAAAGTTAAGGTATTAAAATATATTTTAGGCTTATATTAATACCCAACGACGCTTACAATGAACACTTTGGCATGCCTTAGGTTCGGGGTCCACATACATAATCGACGGTTCAATTAAATACACACACCATACCTTAGATTATCCTTCGAGCTCTTTTGAGAGCGATCATCGTTCGATGAGCCAGCCTCCAATCGGACGGCATACGTCGATATCGCGTTGAGTCCACAGTTGACAGTTAACGCGCAATGGCACACAATGAGGGCGGTATCTCCAAACCGCTTAAGGCCACGTGTTAGCCTATGGCACAGATCGTGTTCGAATTGGAAATACAGCTTACCCTACAAAGCCAGTGCGATCAAACTGCTTCTGGCTTTTGACCAGTAGTTGACTGTAGGTTAAACCGGGGTTAACACCCTTATTCCTATTCACTTCGATTCACTAACTCGAGTTCGACTCTCGGAACAACACTCTCAGTTCACAACCGAACTTAATTCTCTGTAAGCGGGGTTTCACAACCAGAGCTTGCGGCAAACATCTTTACGAATTCATTCTCAGAGATGGTTTGGGTACAATGTAAGTCTGTTACGAGGACTAATTACATCCGACTATGGCCTCTTCTGGGGATTTAATTCAAGAGAGCCTATTTTGACAATTCAAGAGAAATCTACGATCAACAATGGACAGAGAGGCATGCGGAGATTACACAGCAACTCTATTCAACAATTATACACAGAACAGTGTTTCAACCACCTCGCAGTTAAACAAACTCCCACACAAAATCAATTCAAATACAATTGGAAAATCAATGAGCACCGAAATTTATTCAACAGGAAGCAATTACTTAACACCCAAATTTTACTGCGGAAATCTCCTCCCCTCCATGCATCCGAGGAATACAATTTATATGTATCATTATGTGTCTCTTCGGTTGCTCTCTGAGGACCGTTTCTAATCTAACAAAAAGCCTAATTACATTCATTCAAATAACTGAACATGACAGATGGACTGAACTGAAAGCTATTCAACTTCTACTGACTCTAACTGACCTAAATGCAACAGGCAGCTAAGGTATTGACACCTTGTTGTTACCAATTCAAATGAGTTTGATCCCTCCTAGCCACAACATGTGGACAAAATTCCTACATTGTTGGCTAGTGTCTAATGCCCCTGCATCAAGTTGCTGGGGGTTTGAACCCTGCGGGATCTACATCAAACGTAGGACTTTTGGGTAAGTTCCGCAATTGATTAAATCTAGTTTTCAGCATAAAATATAGGTTAAGTGAGTCCTTCTTGAATGGTATGCCCCTGATCTATGAAGTTTTCCGACCCAAAAACCTTTAGGGAGTTATTTCCCGAAACAATATTTACGGCTCCAATATATTCTAGGCACATCAATGCTCTTGATTGGTTTAGGTGCACTCATTCCCCTATACCTATGCCCACCAAAGTGACAAATAATTAAAAAAAACATTGGTGCTCCACTTTGGTTGAGGTGCGTCGATGCTCTAGATTGGTCTAAGCTCACAAATTATCTTATTTAGATGTGCATTAATAATATAGAAACCCAAAAACCATTTATTTTCCACTTTGTTCCAAGTGAACTGACATTCTCCATACTTCTAGCTGCACAATTTCTCCTAAATTGACATGCATCAAAGGTCCCAAAAAACCTCAAAATAAAATATTGATTCACTTTGTTACAAGCACATTGATGGTCCACATTGGTGAAGGTGCACAAATTCTCCTAGAATAATGTGCATTGAAGTGATAACAAGCTTAAATAATATTAGTGCTCTGCTTTGGTCTTGGTGCATTGTTTCTCCACTTCAATCAAGGCACATCAAAATTCCAAATTGGTTAGGTATAGTTTTTCTCCCCTATGATCAAGAGCACTAGTACTCATGATACATTGAAGAAATCAATAATAATCCATATATATATATATATATATATATATATTTCTCTTTCTTTTTTTTCTTTTTTTTTTCTTTTTTCTTTTTTCTTTTTTTTTTCTTTTTTCTTTTTTTTTTCTTTTTTTCTTTTTTACATATTAAAGGAAGTACAAAATATTACAATACCACTATTAAAACAAGGTAAATTTTAAGGTTTGTTTTCTTTCTACCATTCACATCATAACATAGGAGATGGTTCTTTTTTTATCTCAAATAATAATAATAAAAATTAGAAGAGAATAAAGTTTCCAATAAAGGAGTAAGTATGAGGCAAGGAATAATGGAATTAAACCAAACTCAAAGGATATTTTCCCGAATCCCATGAGGTGCATCCAAAAGAATTCATGCAAAAATATTGTCCAATCTAGCCATCAAACTAGGGAAAAAATATGTATTTTAAGTTTTGGAGGAACCGTCAAAGAAGGTTTTGCTAGCCCCAAGTATTTCCCATATGGTAGCATCTATAGGCTCTTGACTATGTGCGGTGTGCATGCGTACAACATCCATCACTTTAAGAGTCAAAGTTCGATTCGATGCACCATATGGCACAGGGAAAATTCTAAGTATAATTGGGATCTAAGCATCCATAATACACAATTTATTCCTCAGAGCCTAACCTTTAAATTTTTCACTCCAAATTTAAATGAAGATCATTTAAGTTCAGGTTGTGACATGAATTCCTTTATAAAAGTGGATTGACCTCATGGTTTTAGAATTTAGTAAGATATGGAAATAAATTACCCTCGTGGGCGATGATGCCTTAGGTCCCAAGCTCCGTGCGCGCGCACACACACACACACACACACACACACACACACATATATATATATATATGTGTGTGTGTGTGTGTGTGTGTGTGTGTGTGTGTGTGTGTGTGTTCCTCTCGAAATGCTTCGTCGGATTTTTTCGGGCTTTGGTTCACCATTTGGTCAGGAGTGACAAGCCCGAAAAGAAAAGAATTAACAATACATGAATCACATCCTGTGGAGAATTAGTCGGAGTGTTGGTGTCAGTAAATTGATAACCTGTCAAGGGAAGTGACAAAGATGATGGAGATATTGAATACAAGGCTGGAAATGGAAAAGAAGGAGAAGGACATGAAGTTTCAACTGCTGGAAAATAAATGTGAATGGTTGTAAAGTAAACTGGATAAGAAATTGGTAATAGTGGAGGGAGAGATAATAGATTTGAAGCCTAAATTTAATGGAAATTTTAAGGTTTGTTTTCTTTCTCCCATTCACACCATAACAGAGGATATGGTTCTTTGTTTATCGCAAACAATAATAATAAAAATTTGGAATCAAATAAAATTTCCAATAAAGGAGTAAGTATGAGGCAAGGAATAATGGAATTAAACCAAACTCAAAGGATACTTTTCCCAAACCCATGAGGTGCATCCAAAAGAAGTAATGCAAAAAATTTTCCCAATCTGGCCATCAAAATAAGGAAAAAATATGAATTATAAGTTTTGGAGGAACCGTCAAAGAAGTTGTTGCTAGCCCTAGGTACTGCCCATATGGTGGCTGTTACATATATATATATATATATATATATATATATATATATATATATATATATTGAGTTGGCCTCTTGGAATGCTTCGTCAGAATTTTTTTGGCTCTGGTTCACCATTTGGTTAGGAGTGATGAGCCCAAGAAGGAAAGAATTAGCAATACATGGATCACATCCTGTGGGGAATTAACTGGAGTGCTAGTGTCAGTCAATTGATAACCTGTCAAGGGAAGTGACAAAGATGATGGAGATATTGAATACAAGGTTGGAAATGGCAAAGAAGGAGAAGAAAATGAAGTTTCGGCTGCTGGAAAATAAATGTGAATGGTTGCAAAGTAAACTGGATAAGAAATTGGTAATAGTGGAGGAAGAGACAATAGCTCTGAAGCTTAAAGTTAATGGAATGGAAGCCCCCCTCCCCTGTCGATGATTATTAGCCCAAGCTGAAAGAGTGTGAAGTTGACAAAGGACAACAGAGTCCAAAGTTTCAAGGATAAGTTGATGATCTGAATCGAATGTATTAGTTTTTATGTGCTAAGTATCCAAATAGTAATTAAATTGTGTGCATAAGGTTCACTGAAGTTTGTAAGTGAAACAAATGGGTTTAACTAAGTTAAACAGATTTTTATGTGAGGTTAAAGCATGAAAATTATCTTGTATAACATTGTGCATTAGTATATAACAGAGAAATAAACATCAAATGTAACAATACTCAACAAATTTGATGAAGAAGTTCACCCCTCCTGGGCTACATCTACTGGTCCGGCTCCCAATGGCATGTCCCTCATATCTTATTGCTCAAAAATGTTAAGAACATGTGATAAAAAGGCTTAAATTACTGTTCTCTCTGTAAAAACAGCTTCAAAATTTCTGAATTAGTTAGGAATGACTATTCATTTGCAGAAAATAGAGAATGGATGCTCAATACACTGAAAACACCCTAGTGGCCCTAGTGGCTCCTTGACCTCTCCTGAAGAAAAACCTACACAATATGACCTCTAATGACTCTAAAAACTTTTCCAATGTGTTCAGAATGACTAAATTAGCCAAAAATGACTATTCATTCATAAAAAATGGTCGAAATATCCAAGAGTTATGACCAAAACAGTAATTTTCCCAATCACTCCTAAGAAATCTCCTCCAAAACTGGAGGAACTCCAGTTAACTCCGTCAATTTGGAAACCAGCGCCAAATCTGGAGGTTCGCCAGCGAAATCACCAGAGCACTGGCAGTTAAATTTAATTCAAGTGTGGGCATGTGAACGTCTGCCGGAGGTTACGGTCGGACTAACCGTTGGTTCCAAGGTCATGGTTTTGAATGCATGCATGTATGGTGGGGGGTTGGCCCTTAGGGGCTGGCCTCCCCAACCCCCGCCATGATTTACATGAAAATTTAAATAATTGTGGCTCCCTTAGGGGTTAATAAACTCACGGTAACCCGAGCAGTCGGGCGCGTGCACTGCTGTGCGGGAGGTTCTGCGATCGATCCCCTTGGTCTCCAAAAATTTTGTTATATAATCTCTCCTCTGGCCTGGGGACACGTGGTAGCCTCTGGGCTGGTCACATTGCACACGCACATTGGCTCGAAAAACTTTAATATAAAAATATTTTTTTTGAAAATTGTTTTTTTTTGAAATTTTTTTGACATGCCAAACTGAGTCAAATGTCATTTTTTTGGAGTTTACTAAGCCTTTCAAACCTTCATAACTTCTGCATACGACCTCTATTTTTTGAACCGTTCATGGCGCTAGAATCGTAGAGACGAGACTTTTCCGGTCACTCAGGTTGAAAACACTTTTGAGAACTTTCATATTTTAGAATATTTTAGCAATGGACATGATCTCCTGATCACACCTCCCCACTGGGAAGATTTTGGACCCCAAAAGCTCTCTGGAATACTGAACATGAAGATGAGGAGACTATGTCCTCACTCTTCCAATCTTAATCCATTGAAATTTCCCTAATTTCATTAATTGGAGCTTTTCATGAAACGACAAATTTTTCCTTGATTCCATTGACCAACCATCGTTGACTTTGACATAGTCATGCTGCACATTTACTGAACTTGCAGAACATCAACTTAAATTTGTAGTAAACATCATGTTTCTACATTTGTCTATAATCAAAGGAAACTTAAATTTACTTTCACCTTGCATCTTGTCCTTATGGCGATTTTTTGCTGAATTTGCCTTGAACTTGTGTCGATTCCTAACCAAGTTTCTTCGCCATTGTACCATGCCTTTCAGAAACTACAAATGAACATTACTGAAGCTTGTTCCATATTTTTCAAGTTGCTTTTCCCTCTCTTGGACCTTTGCAACTTCTTTCACTGACACTTTGTTTTTAGCACTGTTCGACACCAATATCGACTGTTGCAACTGCTTGTCGTCTTCCTTCAAAGAAAACCTGCTTTCAAATTGAAACAACTCATTACATATATCAACATTTACATGAAAAGGATTATGTAAAACTTCTATTTTTTTAATCATCATCAATGTCAAGCTTTGACTTGCATTGATGAGCCTCTTCATCTGCCCTGCATTAACTAAAGAAGAGTCTAGTTTTTTACGATGAGCTCTCACATCGTACTCCTTGCCATCTTTGAATAAATGGTATTTTTTCTCATGGAGATGGACTATAGCTTTCCTATCATACAAGTCAGGAATTCCCAACACCATACATGTTATATCAAGCGGAACAACATCTAATTCAACTGTGTCAATGAAATGTGTAGTTATTGAAAAGTGTAACATGCACTTCTTTGGAACCTGTAAATTTGCATCCTTACAAATCCAACCAAGTGGATATGGTTTCGGATGTGGAATAGTCTCAAGATTAAGTTTCTTGACCAAGTCTTCAGAGATTAAATTTGCTTGTGACCCACTGTCAAACAATGTGTCAACCTTGGTATGTTTGGAAATGACCCTCACATGAAATAGTTCAATTCTCTTTTCTTCACTTGGAGCTTCTATATGACAGTTAGAAATACTAGAACTGGGTTTATTTCCATTATCTTTCCCCTTAAAGTTATTTAGTCCCATAGCTATGATTTTTGTTTCATCTCCTGAATCTGATCCTAAGTTGTGTTCAACTATTGCAACTATCTTGCCTTTTTCCTTGGCTTTAAAACTTTCTGGTTTAAACTCTAGATGAAGTTTCCAACAATGGTCCTCATCATGGCTTGTTTTAGAACAGTGTTTGCAAAAGAATTTTCCCTTCTCTTTTCTATTATTTTCATTTCTCTTTTTCTTCCATTTTCCTTTAAACTCACTTTCCTCATTCCCATCTAAGTTTTGTTTTCCCCTTGCCTCTAAATGTGTGGCTTGAACACAAACCTCATCTAGGCTTGTAGGGTTAAACATGAGGATTGTATGTCTTAGGTAGGTATGTAAACCTCCTATATACTTGAGAAAAGTGTCTTGTCTATGCAAGTATACTCCTAGTAAAAGAGCTCTTCTTCTAAATTCTTGAGTATACACTTGTCTATTTTGTCCTTTCATTTGTTTAAAATTTTTCCAATCCATTATTGATTTCTGCATGTGAGCTAATGGATAAAACTTTTGTTTTATTGCAGAAATGAAATCATTCCATGATAAAATAATCTTACCATATTTCTTGATCTCCTCTTTTATCTTGGCTTCCCACCAAACAAGTGTTGCACCTTCCATTCTCAATGAAGCTAGTTGGATTTTGGTGCCATCATCATGAAAATTTTGAATTCTCAAATAGACCTCTAATTGCCTTATCCAATTATCTAGATTTTCTGCATTAACTTCACCGTCAAACATTGGCACTTCAAACTTAACACCAAGTTTTAGAAAAGGATTTTTACCAGTGATTTTGACTTGTGTGACTGATGTATTGAAGATGATGTAGAGGATGATGAATATGAAGATGAGAGTGATGATGGCGACTTTCCACTGTCTCCATTTCCTCCATTTCCCTTCTTTGATTTATCTTCATCATTGTGACCTCCTGATGATCCTTGACCTTCCTTGTGAATTTTGGATCATTTTCCTTCTAGTCTTTCATTCCTTTCTTGATAAAGGACTCTCACCATTTCAGTCATGTCAAGGAATGCTTTCCTAAACACTCTTTCTTCCTCTTTGGGATCAACTTCTTCATGGGTTCCTTCCTCCCTTGAAGTCATGATTATGGCTTCTTCTGCTTCTCTTTGAGGTGAAATTGAAGGTGGAATATATAATGGCACTCTTTCCCTCCTTGTCTGAGGATTACTTTGAACTTTCACCAATTGACCTTCTCCTCTCTTAAGCTTTAGCCTAGTAAGAATTAAAACTCTTCCAAACTGTTAAACAAAATCTTGCACAAAGATTAAACAGAGAAAATACTTTAGCTTAACTCAAGCTTAACCTGGCTCTGGTACCAACTTGATCTAAATGGAATGTATTAGTTTTGTTGTGCTAAGTATCCAAATAGTAATTAAATTGTGTGCATAAGGTTTACTAAAATTTGCAAGTGAAATAAATGGTTTTAACTTAGTTAAACATATTTTTATGTGAGGTTAAATCATGTAAATTAACTTGTATAATAGTGTGCATCAGTATATAACAAACAAATAAACATCACATGTAACAATACTTAGCAAATTTTATGAAGCAGTTCACCCCTCCTGGGCTACATCTATTGATCCAGCTCCCAATGGCATGTCCCTCGTATCTTATTGCTCAAAAATGGTAAGTACATGTGATAAAAAGCCTTAAATGGTTGTGATATTTGTAAAAACAACTTCAAAATTCTTGAATTAGTCAGGAATGATTATTCATTTGCAGAAAACAGAGAATGGATGCTCAATACACTGAAAACACCCTAGTGGCCCTAGTGGCTCCTTGACCTATCCTGAAGCAAAACCTACACAAGATGACCTTTGATGACCCTGAAACCTCTTCCAATGTGTTTATAATGAAGAGCTTAGCCAAAAATGACTATTAATTCATCAAAAATGGTCGAAATCTCCAAGAGTTATGACCAAACCAGTAATTTTCCCAATCACTCCTAAGAAAGCTCCTCCAAAACTGGAGGAACTCTAATTAAATCCGTAAATTTGGAAATCAGCGCCGAATCTAGAGGTCCACCAATAGAATCGTCGATGAACTAACAGTTAAATTTAATGCTAGAGTGGGCATATGAACGTCCGCCGGAGGTTACGGTCGGACTAACCGCCTGTTGCAAGGTCGTGGTTATGAATGTGTGGATGTATGGTGGGGGATGGCCCTTAGGCGCTGGCCTCCCCAACCCCCGTCGTGATTTACATGAACGTTTAAATAAATTTGGTGCCCTTAGGGGTTAAGAAACTCATGGTAACCCGAGCGGTTGGGCGTGTGCACTGCTGTGCGAGAGGTCCTGCGGTCGATCCCCTTGGTCTCCAAAAATTTTGTTATACCATCTCTCCTCCGGCCTTGGCCACGTGGCAGCCTTCGGGCTGGCCACGTGGCACCCGCTCATTGGCCCAAAAATATTTAATATAAAAATATATTTTTTTTGAATTTTTTTTTTGACAAGTCAAATTGAGTCAAATGTCATTTTTTTGGAGTTTACTGGGCCTTTCAAACATTCATAACTTCTGCATACAACCTCTATTTTGCGAACCATTTGTGGTGTCGGAATCGCAGCGATGAGACCTTTCCAGTCGCTCAGGTTGCAAACACTTTTGAGCACTTTCAATTTTTAGCAGTGGACATGATCTCCTGATCAGTTGAGTAGGGAGAAAACTCACACTGCATGGCAGAGGAGAACTTAGGTGCAACCTTAGAAGTTGGATCATCTCGTGTATTTTAATTTACAATGTTCTAATCAATGTATTGCAAGTATGCTCTTGTTTTGGGAGTTTTTTTTGTAGAATATATGGCAATTTTCAATATATAATTGTAGTCAAGAGAACCCATAGAGGCAAGAAAAAATTGGAATAGATGTATTGGAATAGTGAAGCTTCTAAGAATATTGAAAAATGTAAAATATATTGGCCTTGTAATTGATGCTTTTATAATATAATATGATAATCGTTTCATTAAATAAAATGAAATTAGATTTTTCAAATGTAACTTAGAATTCATGTACATGATCAAAACTAAAGAAAGAAAATACCACTTCTTTATCACAAGATAATGCTATTAAAGATATTGTCCTTGTATTTGACGCTTTTATAATATAATATGATAATCGTTTCATTAAAAAAACCGAAATTGGATTTTTCAAATTCCAGATGGCATTCATGTACATGATCAAAACTAAAGCAAGCAAATACCGTTTCTTTATCACAAGATAATGCTATGATAATATTTGAACCATCATCTCCTATATCTATCATGTTGTCAAATCCTAATGATCTAATGTCATTTCTTTACATTATTGAAGTGAAGCCTCTCAACGTTTTTCAATGGTATCAAAATCATAACATAATTGTGTCTAAATATGGTGCTATAATGTGCCAATGCTATAAAAAAAAATTACCAATGACATCAAATATTATACCAATTATTAATACAGACATATAATAAATAATTAATATTTTTAGTCATAAAATAACTTTGTTTTGTATTTATTTATTTTTAACGTTTTGTACTAGTATTTGTTTTTTTTTACTAAGTTATTAACGCCGACGAACTAAATGGATACATGGTGATTAAAAGGTAGTGAAAGAATAACTTTTATTTGAAATATCACAAGTATTATGACTTACCATTTTAAATTTGTAAATACTTATTTTACAATAAAACCTCGAAAATACTTACATGTTATTAAATTAAAATTAAAATTTTGATTATTAGAAATCAAAACTTTATTTAGTAGCATATGAAATAGTGAATTATTATAAATAAAAAGATGAATAAAATGATTATAATTTAAAATAATTAATATTAAAATGTTATTTTTTGCAATATAATAAGAGTAATGAAACCACCTATACAAACTATAATGATTGTTAAACACTTAAGTCACTTAACAAGATCTCTTGTAATTATAAAACCAATTGATCAATACAAGCAAGTGTTTAATGAAAACTTTTCAAAACCACTCACTTATTAGAGGTAATAAGCGTAAAGCAGAGAATTAATGTTCCCATGCCAAATAGAAGCACTAATAGTTTGGGCTCTCAGAGACTAAAGAGGAGCACCAAGTCTATATGCCCACTAACAAAGAACATGGTATAGCTAAGATAAATACTGTAAACTTGCAAACAAAGGCACATTCATTGTTGTAAGACCCCAAAAAAATCCACCATTTACTTGTAAATGATAGACAAAGCCCTAAAATGAAAAGAAAAAAAGAAAAAAAAATTACAAAATCAATGAAGAAATGAGAAACAATAGTGAGAAATCGAAAATAATAGAAATAAAATCCCAATGAGGAGAAATTAAATAATGGAAAGGGAACAAAAGGTTATTCGGTTGTAATGATCCTCACCTTCATATGCAATCATGGTTATTTGTCTTCAGTTCTTTTGTAGAACGATCTCCCCTTCCTCTTCCCTCATATGAAGTGTAGAAATGAAACAAATCTTGTGTTTCCCTTCCTTTTAAAATTCATTTGTTAGCTTGTCTAATCCATTCAAGTTTTTTAGTCCATTCTTTCAAATAAGTTGTAATTTTGATCTCCCAATTTACTCCTTACAACAACAAAAATATGCTACCATTGATGCTTGGTTTTATTATTTGTTAGAATCTACCGGAGAAATAATAAATTTATCGAGAAGAACAAAAAACCATAAAATAGCTAGCAACAAATCATAAACATAAACAAAGATGTTTATCCGGGAAAACCCCCAAATTTGGGGCAAAACTCAATCAATGAAATTTCATTAAGCATTGGCCAAAATCCTGGCCAATCCAGCCAAGTGAGCCTTCACCGCTCACCTCCACGCCTACATTACAATGAATTATTCCTATCCTTTTATAGGCTCCATTACTTGCAATACCATGGGCTGAAAAACCATGGGTGCACAATACCATGTGCCCCAAAACCACTACTATTTACCCTAGTCAACATTGACTTTATCCCGAGTCAAGTTTACCTAACAATTCCCCCCTTAAACTTGACCTTGGGTTTCTTGACTAAATCTAGCCAAAATTGCTAAGTGAGACAACCCTGCTCACTCTAGCTCTTCCCCCCTCAACACCAGTATGCCCATTTACATGTAATAAATTAACTCCATTATAATAATAATATTTTTTGTTTCATTGTTACTATCTTTGTACATATGAAATCAATGTCCATATAAAAAGAACCCATCTACCGGATTACATGGGTCACCAGCCTCTGTGATTACCCAGGGGTACGCATGCCATACTAGGTCTTACAGCAGTATGCCCATTTACATGTAATAAATTAACTCCATTATAATAATAAGATTTTTTTTGTTTCATTGTTACTGTCTTTGTACATATGAAATCAATGTCCATATAAAAAGAACCCATCTACCGGATTACATGGGTCACCAGCCTCTCTAACGGCCAGTCCTCTAGGATTTCTCTTCAGATACATGGTTCATCAATTAATTAATCCACGTGCACATATCCTCTCTCATTTTGACAGACTTTGTTGTCCTAGCGCAGCAAAATTCAATGGCTCTGATACCATTTGTTAGAATTTACCGGAGAAATAATAAATTTACCGAGAAGAACAAAAAAGCATAAAATAGCTAGCAACAAATCATAAACATAAACAAAGATGTTTATCCGGGAAAACCTCCAAATCTGGGGCAAAACCCAACCAATGAAATTTCATTAAGCATTGGCCAAAATCCTGGCCAATCCATCCAAGTGAGCCTTCACCGCTCACCTCTAGACCTACATTACAATGAAGTATTCCCAGCCTTTTATAGGCTCCATTGCATGCAATTCCATCGCCTGAAAACCATGGGTGCACAATACCATGTGCCCCAAAACCACTACTATTTACCCTAGTCAACGTTGACTCTATCACGAGTCAAGTTTACCTAACATTATTCATGGGATAATTTAATTGTTTTTATTGGAAACGTTACGATTATTTTAAGTTGAGTTGATCTATTTTATTTTCAAGGAAAAAAGTAAACATCCTAAGGTATATTTTAGATTCTCTCTACATTTTATAGAGGTGGTACTCCTATATTGATCACGCTCTGATGTGCATATAACTTGAATATTAAAGATTAAGGATCCAACACATTTCAAGGCAATGGACCATATTTTTTTTAAAGTAAAAGTAAAATAGCAACAAAATAAATTATGTTCTCACAAATCGATCCCACATTGTCATCGAGGAACATATACAAGGAAACATATTTGAAACAAATTAAAATAGATAGAAATAGAAATTATTGGTCTATACACTCAAAGAACTATAAAATGATATCACACATTTAAAAATCATAAGACCATAGGAAAAATTTTATCAGACTCTTTTTGTTTGGAAATTAAAGTTACAGAATCACAATTGACATGTTTTCTTGAAATAAACTCTCTCCAAGAGTCAAAAAATAATTTATGTATTTGAAGTTTCAGAATAAAGTCAAGTTCCTAAAGTACAGTCACAAAATATTGTTACTTAAACATAAAATAAAATGCATTCATCCCTAAGGGATTAGGATTAGGCTCTCATGGCCCAGATAGTAATGATAAAGTTCTCTAGAAGAAAGAGATAAACTATAGTTAGTGATTGGCTTTAGAAAACATGCAACCGTTCAATAAAGTCAGATTAATCGAGGACTGAGAAGAGATTAGGGAATTGATTCAAAGAAAAATAAGCACTCACAAAATTATAGAAGGATCACAAGTGGAATTAATTCTCTCTCTTGTGAAACTGATGTAGAAGAAGTATATAGAATTGGCAACTAGGTTGTTTGTTATTCTAACTTCTCAAGAAATTATTTTGGATTAACGACTTTATTCAAGAACTTATTGAGCCAATATTGAATGTAATATTTCATGAGAAGGATACTTATGTATTGCTTCACTCTCAAAATAAATATTTCATCTTCTATTTCTTTAGCATTTGACTGTAGTTGCAAAATATTAACCATTTGGTGATTATTTTCATATATGAACATGATCGTCCACTTCTTGATTTGAGCTTAAGTAAACTCAACTATATTGTCGAAGTCAGCCCCTAATGATACTTCAATAACATCCATCTCTTATTTTAAAACATATTTAGGGACCATCATAGAGTCCCTAATCATTCAGGGGCCTTTAAGATATTCAATATTTTTAATGGCTTTAAAGAACCTACTGCTTCAATGGTAATCGATGCTTGAACATTAAAAAAAGGCGTCTTCAAGCATTTTAATCCTAATCGACTATCCTTCTTGCATTTGTTTAATTATTTTTGGCGTAGGAAAACCTTGTTGATGTCTTTGAATTTCACTAAGAGAGTTGATTTTATTCACAAATGTATTTAAACTATTTTCAACAAATTGTTGAACATGTTTTAGGTCCCTTCATATATATTCAAAAAAAGATTTAATTATTTGAGATAAATTTCTCAAGTGTAGAGAAATTTATCATGATTCCTCTATGATTTCAAGTTGTTTATTAATATTCATGACAATGTATGTCTCGATTCCTATCAACAATTGTGTTACTTTTCTAATCCTCGAGGGTGTGCTAAGTGTTATTGTTACTTCAGGTGCCTGAATATATAATGGATTCATGAGCATGGATGTTGGATTAAGAGCTTCTTCAAGCTCGTGTATTTTTTTATTCAATTCTAAATTTTCAACTTCTTGTTTTGTTACAGAATGAACAAAAGAATCCTTTGTAGTTTGATGAATTTTTTGGAGTCTAGAAGGTCCACCTCCCAAAACATCTATTTCACTTTTCACTTGACTTAGTACTTTCTTCTCTTTTATTCATACCTTTTAAAATTGCAACTTCTTAGTAGAATTTTCATAATGGTTGTCCTTCATGGTCCAATATTTCTCTTTAAATGAGGTGGGATCTTCAACAACTAACTCTTCAACACGTTTTTGAGCTTCAACCATTCAAGTCATCACCCATTATGGAACTACAGTACTTTCTACTTTCATATCCATGGGTCATTCTATATTATGCACCCCATTTACACTCAAAATTTTGCTTTTAGATGATGATACTACATGTGTTTTTTCAAGATAAATATGAGGGAGGTGGTTCTTCTCCATCATTGTCACCAGAGTGTTGTTTGTTGTTATCTCCTCTTATAGAAATTGTTTCCTTTTCCTTCTCTATAGAAGAAGAAATTCGACAAGTTTGTGGTTCTTGAGTAGGATGAGAGCTCGTAGGTCTTTCCCCCCTTTGCTTTTTGTTTCCTTCCGTATTAATTCTTGCTCAATTGGTAACGTGGTAGGTTGGGGTGGGCGTTTTAGAGACTTAATTCTATTTTTTTTCTTATGAAATCCTTTGTAAACAAATTGTCATAACTCATAAATGCCAAATGACTAGAAAATATACCACCGGGGTCGAATCCTTGGAGGTATTCAACTTAAATTAAATTAAAATTTTTCAATAATTCAACAAATTCTGCGAAATGGGTAGAATTTCTTACATTAGTCTCTCCCATAGTAAAAGGTATTTTAATAATTGTCTTTTCCTTTTACCTCTCAAATAAAATCAACCATGGGTGGCATTGTTTGCATACTCCAGCATCAAAGTATTTGTCAAAAATGAACTGAGGGAGCAATACAATTTGCCTTGATATATATATATATATATATATATTCTAATGAGAGTATTATTCTCTCGTTCTGTGTATCTCATTTTTCCTATCAAAAACTCCATCGCTTCATTAGAAATCCTTTTAGGCTCTTGCCTTGTCAACATATGGTTGATTTCATGGACAAAATGATCTTGGAATTGATAAAAATAGAACATGGCTTTATGCTTTCATGAGATAGTACCAGTATTGAGTTGGTTTCATATCTAGATTCATTTAATTTTGACAAGGTAGTCGATGGAAGATATTTCATGAGATTATCACCATTACTAGGTAGCCCATCATATAGAATTTTTGGGTGTTTTGGAAATTAACCAACTAATACAAAATCTTGTTGGAGATAACTTCTCCCAAATCAAATAGGGTGTCTATTTTGAAATAAAAATACAAAATACATAGTACTGACCTAGGAACTTTTGCGTTTGATTCGTGCCCCATAAATTAAGCAAATAACTAGGAAAAATCTTTATATGGCTCAACAAAAATAGAGATATCTATAGAAGAAATAATAAATAGGATGAGTGCAGAAGCCAATATAAATTGTTGTAGAATATTCATCCATCACCTTGTGAGTGTAGGAAATAATTAAATTCAACAACCTTGAGCTTCCTATTGGACTTGGGCAGCTTCAAATTCTTCTAAAACCCTTGGGAGTAAGAGGCACTGGATTCATCTCTAAATTTAGCCCAATGGTTCTAGTCTTTGAATCAAGTTGTCTTCCACACAAGTGCATTTTTCCTTGAAGTCAAATATTTCTAGGATGCATGCAACATTTGACATCCCTGTGTTCCAATGTTTATTCCTTTGTCTGTCTTATGGGTTTAGGATTCAGTACCATTGATACATTGTAGACCAATGGAAACTTTGGCTTAATGTCTTTTGGAGATGCATGATAGATCAATGATCCCTTAGTGGAAGTCTTCGTTGTTAAATCCTTGAGCTACGATAATATTTAATAGGATATCTCCCTTTCATGTACCACTTTCATCGGGCCATGCGAGAATTATAGTGTAATTTAATATCTTATGACCTATCTTAAAGATATGTCATAGGCAGTCATTTTCCTAATACAATATCAAGGCAGTGAGTTAAGTAATCCTTGTATTTCAAAGGTAGGACATGACATGCAGATAATTCACATAACTCAATATCAAGGTGAAGGTGGATTTGGTTCATGTAATACAATATCAAGAACATATTTTCACCTTAAGGATCATGATTCCTTAAATGAGCTTTCAATTAGCCACAAAAGGTGCAAATGGTTGATTTTCACTAAGTATGGAACAAAAGTGGAATCGTAAATTATATCATGTTGTGAAGGAAATATGGTTTTGTGGATGACTAACTGCATGAAAATAATGATTTATAGGGTACTATGTGTGAGGACGGATAGTTGTGTAGAAGAATAGTTTATGAATCGTTTTTCACACAAAGGAAAATGACTAGGTGTTGGAAATGAAGAATACTTCATGTGGAGTGTGGGGGATGTACAGGGTGAAGAGAATTTATGCAATTTTCCTTGGAAAAAATCTAAGTCAAGAAAAATTTGGGTATAGGAAAAAAAATATAAGAGGATTAAAAAAATACATCAACATTCGGTTCCTATTGTGCGATAGAAACCCCCCATGGATTGCTAAGAACACCATAGTTTATTTTTCCATTGGGCTATGGAGTCAAAATATACAAATATACAAAAAACAATACAATTCAAAGAATAATAAGGTTCAATGTCGTATTCTTGCATATTTTCCAACTAGCTATCCCATTTCCCTTCTCACAATTATCATTGTCAACATCAATTCATGCTCTTGTAATGACTTATTCATGAAAGAAATGAAATGTTATTCTTTCACTTCCATTCATTGTGTCAAGACTGCAACAATGTTTTTATTAGATGCAAAAGTGTAAAAGATGAAATCCTTTGTAAATTCAGGACCAATTAAGATAATAGCTTAGGCTATTGTTGACTTAATATCTTTGAATTTAATATCCTTCTTCAACAATTTATTGATAGGCCTGATGATGGATGCATAGTCGAGAACAAAGTTCCTTACAAAATTATTTTTTATGAAAAATGATTGGACTTATTTTCTTGGAGTAAGAGGCTTTAATTCACAAATTGTTTTGACTCTCTCTAGGTCTATATAGATTCCATTATGGCTAAGGAACCTTCCATCTGATACTACAAATAATAATTTTGTTAAGATTGAGCACTCCATATTTTATGCATCCTTCAAAAAAAAATTCATTGAGCCCAATAAGATGCTCTGAGTTTGGAATATATAGTCAATTCAACTTGATAATCAACCATTATTTTTCCTATCATATCTTTTAATGTGTGATCCATCTCTCTCTAAAATGTTTCTAAAGCATTTTTTAGCCAAATGATATTCAAGAATAAGCATAGGTTCCCCATTACATTGAATGTAGTCTTATGTATATCATCTTCTACCACCAATATCTGATTATATCCATAAAATCCATCTAGCATTGACATTACTGCTACCCTAGTGACTTGTTACAATAGCCTTTCCATATTCTAGAGGGGATAATTATCTTTAAGTGAATCTTTGTTAAGATCACAAAATCAATACATAGTCTTATTTATCAATTTTTCTTTCTAACAATAATTGGATTTGCAATCCATTCAAAATGCCTTATCAGAAAAATGATGTTAGCCTTTTCCATCTTCTTAATTTACAATTTAACCAAAGGATTTAATTTAGGATTAATCATCCATGGCTTTTGTCTTATGAAATGAATGACATGATGGTGTTGGAAATAGGATGCCGAGTGTTGTCCTTGATGGCAACCCACTGAATGAAGATGAAGACATGTGACTGTTGACATGTGTTGTCCTTGATGGCAATCCACCTGATGAAGTTATTCTTGACTTGATGGAATTGGTAAATGATGTAAATCTGATGTGATATGATGTTTGTTGACAATATGATGCTGAGTGTTGTCCTTGAAAGGCAACCCACTTGATGAAGATGATGGCAACTTACTTGATGAAGTTGTGCTTGATAGAATATGGTTTGATGAACTAAATCTGATGTATCTACAATGAGTACAGAAGACAATGAAGAAAGGAATTCAGCATGTGCTAATTCTATGATGAAAAAGAGTATGTTTCTTGGTATACGCGGATTATCCTAGGGAAAGTCGCGTATGCACGCGGAAAGGAACGTTCCAAGTCGTGTATGGGCTAAAGCGCTCAAAAAGTGCAAAACCAAGGGTAACCACCATGGTATTGACCCATGGTATTGGGTAATGATCCGCCTAATTGACCCCGTCCAGGTAGTTTTGGGCTCATGGTATTGTTTTGGCCCATGGTATTGAAAAAAGGGGCTCATGGTATTGAAAAAGGATAATCCTATATAAAGAAATGAAATTCATTGTGCAAATCATGAGCGTGGGAGCAAGATGTCTGAGCTTGAATGAATACTTCTCTATGAAGTATATCTGTATGGAAAGGGTAAAGGTTTGATGATAGATCTGAATCTATGATGCACCTATGAAGAAATGATGAAGAAGGGGATCTAGATCTGTATTGTACTTGTATCTGCTAGATCTATTCATGGAAGGCTTAGATCTGAGATGAGGCGAACATCTGTCTGAAGCAAAAGGGTAAATCTGAACTGAATATCTGATCTGAAGAAGTATGCTGCTCTATAATAATTGAAGATCTATACGCTAGTTCGCCGCAGAGGAAGCGCGTACATACGCGGCTTCGCTGAAGAGAAAGCGCGTATGCGAAATAAAATTGGCTCTGTAATTTGTACTGAAGTATACGCGGGTTTGTGTAAACGGAAGCGCGTATATACGCGACATCAGTGAAGTGAAAGCGCGTATGCAAACTAGGGTTTGCTGAAGCATGGGGTATGAAACATCTGATCTGTTCTGCTGTATTACTGCTATCTAATCTGTGTTGTCTGAATTGGTAAGTATCTGTTGGTGATGTATGTTTGAGCTTAAAAGTATGTAATGGGTCCAGTTTGAAAATATGATGAAACGTGGCCTGCAAGTGGTGTCCTAGTGGAAGCTTTGGATCCAGTGTGAAAATTGATGAAACGTGGTCCATATTGGTGCTGAGGGTTGTAGCCTTCAGTCAGGGGGTCGTAGCTCCCTTCCAGGTGAGGCTGGTAAACGAGAGCAGGGGGTCGTAGCTCCCTTCCAGGAGAGGCTGGTAAACGAGTCATGGGGTTGGAGCTCCCTTCCAGGAGAGGCTGGTAAACGAGCGCAGGTGGGTGCCTGCGTGCTGGTCAAGTCTGCGCCAGCACATATGTTGTAAGATATTTTCTCTATAATAAAATATTGAAGGCTGAGCAACTGCAGCGGTGGTTTTCTCCCGACTTGGGTTTCCACCTAAAAATCCTGGTGTTCATGTGTGATGCTTTGTGTGATGGTTTATTCTGTTCTTACTGCACATGTTTATTGTTTATTGAACATCTGATGAATGAATGATGGAATGATATAAGTGAAGAATTAATGACATAATTAGATCTCTGTGTATACGCGAGTTTCATATTACTTTCAGCTGATATACGTGATCATTTCATAGCGTAGCGTATGGGTTTTAGAAGCGAAAAAAAGTAAAAGTTTTGAATATACGATGAAAACAACGATTCACCCCCCTCTCGATTATTTTTTTCCCAACAATGGATGATATTTTTATCCTTCTCCTTCAAATGCTCATAAAATATATTAAACAAGGTCATATATTGATCAAATTTATGTTGAGTACAAGTTGTCATGATATTCAACCATTTTGGCGCTTCAAGAATTCCAATATTTATCTTTTTTTATTTCTTGAATTTTCTTGCTTGATAATTATTCTAATTACTAGGGTTAGCTGTAGGGGAGGAGTTTTGTATATCTCTGATGGAAATTTGAACGCAAGGTATGCGTAGGGTTTGGGGTCCATGGTAAAAAACCAAGCTTAATTGCATAGCCTCCTACAAGGCCTCCTCATCATGAAAGACAAGCGAATATCCAACATAGTCATTGTCAAACCGCCAAAACTCCTCAAATCAGAATATGTTATTGAATGAAGAATGAACATGCATTTATACATGGAGGTGAGGCTATTGGGATTCATCTCCCAATGACTCTTGACCTTCCTTATTTCCCAATATTATTTATTATACAAAATTAAATATTCACACCCATCCCATAGGATTAGGTGTCAACATTCCCCCCTTTAATCCGAAGGGATGTTGGTGAGCCCAAGCATCGATCTGAACTTTTCAAACTTTTCTCTTCCAAGTGCTTTGGTGAAGATGTCAGCAGTTTGCTCATTTGTGGAACAATGATGTAGATGGGTGGTTTTGGCCTGAACATGATGTCGAATGAGATGGTACTTTGTATTGATGTGCTTTGTTCGATCATGGAGCTTTGGGTTCTTGGCCAACTTTATTGCATAAGTGTTGTCATCATGAGTGGAGTGGAATACATTTGTTTCATCTGCAAATCTTCCAGGATTTTCCGAAGCCACACAATTTCTTTTGTTGCTTCAGCTGCTGCCACATATTCTGCCTCGGTCGTGGAATCTGCTGGAACTGACTGTTTGCGTGATCTCCATGAGACAGATCCTGATCCAAGACTCATGGTGTAACCTGTAGTAGACACCCTTGTTTCTTTATCGCCATCAAAGTCTGAATCAGAGTATCTGATCAAGCTAAAGTCGCCTACCTGTGTATATTTGAGTCCAAAGTCTTGAGTCCCCTTCAAGTACCTTAGCACTCTTTTTGCAGCAGACCAATGTCCTTCACAAGGTTTTTGCATGAACCTTGAGAGGATTCCAACAACAAATGAAATGTCAGGTCTGGTGGTGGTCAGATAGATAAGACTTCCTACAAGCTGTCTATACTTAGTTGCATCCTCAAATTCCTTCCCTTCAATAGATGTGAGCTTCAATTTTTGTTCCATTGGAGTGCTTAAGGGTTTACAGTCATCCATGCCAAATTTGTTCAAGAGATCTCCAATGTACTTCTTTTGAGAAAAAAATATGAATTTAGGATGTTGAATTACTTCAATACCCAAATAGTAATGAACATGACCCAAATCAGTCATTTCAAAACCTTTCTTCAACTCTTTTTTCATGGATGCAATATAGCTCTCATTGTTTCCTGTTATCAAAATATCATCTACATATACCACAAGATATACAACTGTTTTTCCAACTTTCTTAACAAACAAAGTTGCATCATCAAGATCAAAGTGTTTGAAATCAAGTTTCAGAAGATGCTCGGTCGATTTCTCATACCAGGCTCGTGGTGCTTGCTTGAGGCCATACAAGGATTTTACAAGTTTGCAAACTTTGTGTTCTTGACCCTTTATCACAAATCCTTCTGGCTAGGACATATAAAGTTTCTCCTTTAGATCTCCATTCAAGAAGGTTGTTTTTACATCCATCTGATGGACTTTCCATCCATTCTGAGCTGCTAAGGCAAAGAGAGTCCGAATGGTGGTCCATTTTGCTGTGGGAGCAAAAGTTTCTTCATAATCGACTCCTTCTTTTTGTGCGAATCCTTTTGCCACAAGCCTGGCCTTGTGCTTGTCAAGTGAGCCGTCTGCTTTGTACTTGTTCTTGTAGACCCACTTACAGCCAATTGGTTTCGTTCCCAAAGGCGGATCAACCGGCTTCCAAGTGCCATTCTTTATCAAGGCATCATACTCCTTCTGCATCGCTTCTTTCCATTCATCATGAGAAGCGGCTTCTTTGAAGGAAGTTGGTTCATGATCTGTAGACAAACTCAATTCACAGTTATAAGCAATATCCACATCAACAGGGGAATCGGAATTATCTACATCACCTTCGATTTGTTGAGTGGAACTTCTTGTTCCTGTTTTTCCAACCTCATCGGGATGAACATTCTCCAGTGTCTTTGTCAGCCATTTGGGAGGACCTTTCTGAGATGGCCCAGGCTGGTCATTTGACTGAGTTGGGATTGATTCAAGATTCAATATCCCAATTCTGTCAATCACATCATCCAATGTGTCATCCGTGGTTGTTTCTTCATGTGGGGGAGAGAGTGCTTCAGGACATGATTCCACAGTTTGATTCAATATCGTAATCCCCCCTTCAAGATGTGGAATCACATTATCAAATTCTTGGAAGGACTTTGCATGTGTGAATCTATCCAGGCGATCAAGTTTCCGCTCAACAACCTTGTCACTCTTGGAAGATTCAAGAAATATGACATCTCTTGCTATTACAAATTTCTTATTTGTTTCATCATAGAGACGATATCCTTTGGAGGTATTGGAGTACCCCAAGAAGATACATTTTCTGCTTATAGCACCAAGTTTGTTCCTTTGACCCTTGGGTATCAAGGCATAACAGGTGGACCCAAAGACCCTGAAATGCTTTACCAAAGGAATGTGGCCATGCCACATTTCAAAAGGAGTTTTGTTTCTAATTGAACTTGAAGGACACCTATTCTTTATGTAAACAACACATAGAACTGCATCAGCCCAAAACATCAATTTTACATTCTTGAAAATTAACATGGAGCGGACCATATTTAAAATAGTTATGTTCATTCTTTCAGCTACATCGTTCTGTTGTGGATTATATGGCACAGTTGTTTGATGTTTGATTCCATATTGACGAAGATAATTTTCAAATTCGTTTGAAGTGTATTCTTTTCCATTATCAGTACGTAGAGAGCCAATATGTGTTTGTGCATCATTTTCAATCCATGCATGAAAATTCTTGAAAGTTTGAAAAGCATCAGACTTATTCTTCAATAAGTAAATCCAACACATTCTGGTGTAGTCATCAATAAATGTCATCATGTATTTGTTTCCATTTGCAAAAGAAATAGGCATAGGGCCACATAAATCTGAATGAACAAGTTCAAGTTTTCTATGTGCTCTGGAGTGTGAATCATGAAATGGCTGTTTTCTATGCTTTCCTAGAATACAAGCATCACATTCCTTAGGTTTTCTAGGAATTGTAGGCAGTCCATCAACACCATTTTTCTTCAACAAACGAAGGTTGTCATAGTTTAAGTGTCCAAATCTAACATGCCATAAAAGACTTGATGGGAATGTACCTTCATCATGATGTGAGCTGAATGCAAAGTTTTGAGCATGAGCAGATGAACCTTTCAGCTTCAAGATTCTCCCTTCTTCTATTCCCTCCATGACAAGTGAGTGATCTGATGCTTTTCTGACCTCTGCCTTGCCATCAAACAAGTGAATTGAGTGTCCTTGCTGCCAGATTTCGATCAGGGACAGCAAGTTTCTCTTCAACTCGGGGAGGTATAGAACCTCATGTAGGATATGATCAGGAAGACCAGGTAGTTTAAGCCTGACTGTGCCAAGCCCTGATGGCTTGAGTTTGGATTTATCTGCGAAATATACTGCTCCATCAACTTTGTCAGTGAATTCTTCAAAAAAATCTTTTCTAAATGTCATGTGACATGTTGCTCCTGAATCTAGCAGCCAATCATCTCTCCATGAAGTAAATGAAACATCAAATATGTTTTCAGTTACTCCATTGTTACAATGTGCTAGAAGAGAATGACCTGATTCAGGTGGTTTACCTTTGTCTTTGTCATTAGTTTTACCTTTGTCTTGATTTCTTTGCTGTTGAGCTTTAGATTGTCTGCCCCCCTTTTCTCTGAAGTTTCTTCTTCGTCTTCTGCCATCTCTTCCTCTGGATGAATCTGAAGCATGTCTCTTTTCTCTTTGTGCCAAATATGCAGCCTCTTTAGAAGATGAAGGGACTGTCATCTTCTTTTGAAGGAGGAGAGAAAAAAACTTTGCTGGAGAATCTCTTTTGAAGGAGAGAAAACAAAAACACTCTTTGCTGGAAAATATACTCAGTTTAAAAGGACAGAAACTCTTTTTGCTAAAAGACACTGAATTTAAATGGACAAAAAACTCTTTGCTAAAAAACTGAATTCTGCACCAAAAAAAATATATGTATTTTTTTGTTTGGAAAAAAAATTTGTATGGGAGGTCGATATGGAATGTTATGGGAGGGCGGTATTGTGAAGTGGAAGGGCGGTATTATGAATGTGAAGTGATATTAAATATGACAGTGGGAGGGCGGTATAATATATGACTGTAATGGTATTGTATAAGTGGAGGTGGCGGTTTTAAAAGTTGGGAGGGGCGTTGTATTAACGTATGGAAGGGCGTAATATCATAACGCAGATAGTGTGAGGGAGGGTGGTAATATATATAAAAGAGGCCACAGAGGGGCGGAAATGTAAAAGATGGGAAGGCGTAAAAACAGCGTATGGTGTGACAACGTATTATATATGCAAAAGGGGCGGAAATGTAAAAGATGGGAAGGCGTAAAACAGCGTATGGTGTGACAACGTATTATATATGCAAGAGGGGCGTATTATTAAATAGGAGAGGGTGGTATTGAATGTAATGAGGGCGGTAATATATGAATAGTGTATTGAATAAATGGTATGACAGCGTATTGCATATTAGAGAGGCAGCATTATAAAAGCATATGCAGGAGGGGCGTTGTAGTGACAGTGCGTGGTAATGAGGCGGTATTGAAAAGCATATGCAGGAGGGGCGTTGTGTAGTGACAGCGCTGGAAGGGAAGGTATTGAACAGCATATGCAGGAGGGGCGTTGTGTAGTGACAGCGCTGGAAGGGAAGGTATGCAGGAGGGTGTAAGATATTGAGGATTCGATTAGCGTTTGCAGGTGAAGAATGGTGAGAGTGGAGAGGTAGGCTGCGAGCGTGAGGGTGTAGGGACAGTTTAATGCGTAGGGATTTTGAAATGTAAGGAGCGGGCCGAGCGTGTAGTGTTGGTGCGTAGGGGAATGGGGAAAGGGAAGGGAGGGCGCAGTTGAATGGGGAGGAGTTGAGTTTAATGCGTAGGTATGGAGAATGGAGGAGGCCAAAAGGCCGTTACAAAAAAAAACTGAAATGGCAGTTGCAGGTGCTGAGTTGCAGGTGCTGAGTTGAAGGAATTGCAGAAATTGCAGGAGCTGCAAAATACTCATATATTGTAGGAGTTGAACCTGCAGAAGTCAGAGACTGTAGAATTTGCAGAAATAGAAAAAAAATGCAGAATTTCAGTCTAGCAATAAGGAGCAGCAAAAACTATTAATAAAAATTGACTGAGCAAAGGAGAGGGAGTTACACCACATGCAGAAATGCCAATAGTGGGACTGGCTCTGATACCATGTCAAACCAGGAGGTAACTCCTCAAATCAGAATATGTTATTGAATGAAGAATGAACATGCATTTATACATGGAGGTGAGGCTATTGGGATTCATCTCCCAATGACTCTTGACCTTCCTTATTTCCCAATATTATTTATTATACAAAATTAAATATTCACACCCATCCCATAGGATTAGGTGTCAACTTCCAGGAATTCTCTCCTTGTCATCAACCATATTTATAATGGCACCCTTCCTAAGGAAATATGTCTAAAAATACTAATGAGAAGAATCACGACATTGCTTGAATAAATATCATAACAAGCATACTTCCATATCCTCTGGAAGTAAAACAGTGAAGCAGAAAATTGCGCTAACCAATCTTAACATATTCAAGTTAGGCAATTAGAATTAAATGGAATATATAGTTGGTGCAATCTTCCATAGCTTAATCCAAATTTTCATGGCCTTGAAAATGAAATTTCTCAAGTCTAATAAGGAAATCTATGAAATAATATGTAATCCAAAAATTTCATTTGTAATCATCAATCATCAAGCCACATAGGTGGTTGGGAGCATGACAAAGTTCATGGAATACAATGACATCACTCTCCTCTTACCAAATCGCATGCATATAGCCCAGGGGATGTCACCTATGTACCAAGCACCATTCTCCTTTGCTTTTCATGTTGTACTCTCATGGAAGACGAATGATCCCTAAGCAGATTATTTCAAATCTCCCTTCAAGTATAGTTCATATGCAGTAGATCGAAATCATGACCCTCCCCTCTCACAATCAATCCATATTCAAGTTATAAGGGTGTATAAATCAATTACTATGGATTATAAATCAAGTTTAACGGGCTTTCCAGATATATTTAAATTCAAACCTTGCTCTAGTGACTATTATTGGTGTATCTTCCATCCCATAGCATGTTCTTCCTATGAATTTCTCTTGGGTTGGGGATTTGTAGTATTGTTGGGTGTTGATGCCTCTCTGTGTTTGGATCACTTCTTATTTGGTTCACTCAAGCAAGATCAGTAGGACGGGCCCTCATGAGGTGTTTCCTTAGATATTTTATCGACATGTCTAACACTCAAAAATCTCCCTACGACAGTCAATTATTCAACATACCTCAACATCATGCGAATCGTTCCAAGGTGGTAAGTTACAATCCTAGTTTCCAAACTTGGAATTTTATAAATATGCATTTCTCATTTCCATACATATTGAAAAATATGGCACGTGGTGAATCCACAAGAAGAAATATATGGAAAAAACCTTTGGATCAAGTTTTCCATATCCATGGCATTAAGAATATAAACAATGTTAGCGTAGACATAATATCTCAACAGAAACATAAACCTAAATGTGAAAATTGTGGTTCTTAATCTAAATATGCATGATTACATGTTATTTGAGACAAGAATCTCTCTCTCTCCAGGAAAATACCGCCAAGCAGGATAATGAATTAGACGCCCATCAAAGTCAATTGACAACTCTTCAAGACCAGATCAATCAACTAACTTTGTGTATCTAAGATATGGATGGGCCAGCTCATACCAATGAAGAACAGAGGTTGTACCTCAATAATTCAGCCACAGGATAGGTTTTCCAACATTTGTGTCTTATGTTAATTTGTCAATATTTTCTTTTGCAAGGTAAATTTTCTTGTGTATATAGCTATAAAAAACAAATAAGTTGATATAGTTTGGAGTATCTTTAGTAATATATCAATATTATTTAGATATTTTGAATTACCAGCAAGAGAAATATATTGTTGAAAAAGTATTAAAATACCCAGGGATGAGACTGCAAATCTAAAGAATCCTTCTACCAAGAGATCACAAGATGAAGAATGAAGAGAAACACACTTCATTGCTTGAGAAAATGAGCTATTAATGAGCCTAATTTATAGGAACAATATAGGCTTCTAACAATATCTAGAAGATAAGAATGATGACTCAATAGATAAGGATATGACTAACAATGTAGATGATAAGATCACTACACAAGCTTACAATATTCAATATTTATTGGAACTCTAACACCCCCCCATAAGAAAAATTGTAACAGCCCTGGTAAAAATCCACGTAAAAATATATATAATACCATGGTTTATGGAACATGTATTCCAAGATGAATGGTGGGAAAAACATCTTAGCGGGTGCTCATTTTGTTTATTATGGCTAAAGTAAATGGAAAAGGCATGAGGCATTGATTGGCTTTTTATTTATGAAAATAATGGAAAATAGGAGAAAAGGGAGGTGAAAGGTCGCAGGTTTCATGTGAGAAGGAAAATGAAGGAAAATAATGGAAAATGAAGAAAATAGAGGACTCATTAATAAAAATTCTTATGAGGATCATTGGGTAAGCTTTTTACCACACTTATGGCTCTCACTCTATTCTCTTTCTCTCTCTCTCATACGCCTAGATACTTAGAGTTTTCTTGGAGCACTCTTGGAGAGTGTTGATACTTGGTTATTTGGAGAAAGAAGGCAAAGGAAGAGCAGGAAAGCACAAGAGGACATCGGGATTAGCATCTACATCAGTTTCTAAGTGCAAGTAACGAGTTGCATGTATGTTTTCCTCACTAGTTTTGGAATGCATGGTGTATGCATGTGGATTTGACTAGCCTTTCCATTTCCTGGATATCTGTGGTATTATGGGTTATTTCTATTGATTTTTTTCTGGTTGGTTCTCATGATTCCTTTAGCTATTAGTTTGAGTTATTAGTTCCTGGAGTCTTGGTTGGAAAAACGCTCGGGAACCCGATGGATAGTTGTTGGGTTGAGTTACTGTTCATGTAGCCTTAGTTAGACAAATGCTATGGAGACCTAGGTGGGTTGAGTTACTAGTGCTGGAGCCTTGGTTAGACAAACTCTCTAGAGCCCGTGAACAGCTCAGGTTGAGTTACTGGTCCTGGAGACTTGGTTGGAACAAACACTCTGGAGCCATGGAGCAGCGTAGGTGGAGTCCAATATGTGATGGTTAGTGATGTCCGATCGTGAAGTGGAATTATTGGCTTTCGGGTTGAGATGATTTGGTCTCTGGAGCCCTGGTTTGGTGTAGATTGACGTGTTTGATAAAGTCCCACATTCATGCGTGGAATATGGCACGGGGTGATTGGCTGAAGTGAGACTTGGCTCAGCCAATCTATGGTCGGGTGGAATGTGGAAGCCCCATCTCCGGTTGGTTTTTACACTCATTAATGAGAAGTACATTCCTTTGGTATTTGGTATGCAAATGTACCGGTTATTATATGGATTTCATTGATGATATACCCATGGTATTTTTTTTCTATTATGTTGGTTATAAGCTTGTATTTTATCAGGGATGATGCATATTTCTACCTATGTTTTTGCCTGTAAATGAATGTACAATTTATTTATGGTCAAATAGATTGTATGGAAGTTTATTATGTAAGGGAGAAATTATTCTTAGCGATTCTCATATAATGATTAGACCCCCATGTTTAATTCCTCTATTTACACTTGTAGATGCAATTTTTGTGACATGTTTGACGAAATTCCTATCATGGTTGGGTGGGGTCAAATGAGTTCCTAATGATGTCATTTCTTCCATGCATTTTTTTAATGTTATTTATCTTCTCCTGAAGTTACAAGCAGTTATGGGTAGTGACCTAGGCTCAGGGGCTTAAAATGTGGCATGAATCTCGGAGCTGCAGGCATAGTATTGACCTTTTGGGGCCCTGATCATGGCCTTGACAAGGAAATCCCGCGGCTAAGGGTCTATAACCGCTCCCTTTCCCTTACGTGCCCGTGGCTAAGCCTCAAATGGGTTAAAAATCAGTTCATCCTCAAGGAACACGGCCCTGGAATGTTGGGTTACCTCCTCGAGATGCCAATGATGTAGTGTAAGGTTTGTTTGTCATGTTTTCGTCGATTCCACTTCCTCAAAGTCATCTAGTAGGTTAAATCTCATATTAGTATCCTCTCGTCACATGTTCACCTCAGTTGGATTGTTACTTGGGTAGATGTGGGAAGAGGGTGTTACAGAGTGGTATCAGAGCATGGTTCAACTCTCAGATTAGATGGGTTGTGTGTTGATCGTGCACATATGTTGATTTCATATGTGTTTAGTATACTTTTGTTCTATATTTGCTTGTTGCATCTGTGTTGTGTTCTCCATGGTGGCAGTGGTGTCGCCATTGAAGTGATGATGGTGGTGTCTTCGACATGTTGGCATGAGTGTACGACTGGTTATGTGTTGCTCATGCTTGTGTGTTGTTCGTGCATGATTGCTTACATATTGTTACATATTTTGCATGAATTTCTTGCTTATGCTAAGGTTACATATTGGTCATGCTTCAGTGTTATCCGTGTATGATTTCTTATGTGATGTCATTTGTTGAAAATGCATTAGTCATTCATGATTGGTTATACATGTCAAGTGGGTGCATATGGTCAAGTTTGCATTGGTTGATTGAGGTTATTGTGCATAAGGTCATTGTATTCAAGTAGGTTATCATGATGATATTGGTATGTTATGAGACTAATGTGTTGGATAAGATAGAGCAGGATATGCAGACCATCAAGGTGAAGTTGCATCATTAGACCTCGAGGCAAGAGAAGATTGTCATACAAGTTTGCATGCTTGGTGTGCAGGTATGTGATTCATGGTTGTTATAAGCATTAGGGGTTACTTGTGTGTTTTTCATTCTATTGTTATTATGGTAACATGTATGATAAATTTTGGTTGATCAATGTAGTCATATGCATTATATTTATGTGTATGCCTATCATTCTATTGATGTTATGATAGTTGTTAGTTGACTAGTGTGATCATATGTACTTTCGTTGGTTAGTTAGGCATGTTATTAACTTGATGATTATGGTATATGTTGTTGATGAGCATGATATATAGCTTGTTGTTGTTATATGCTAGTAACTTGATGATTAGGACTATTTCATTAAGATCTTGATGTTATATGTATCATATTGCTTTGGATTGGCTTATGCAGATGGTTAGGGTTATTACCTTCATTTATGAGTCGATATATTTACGATATTGTATCATAATAATCTAGGATGATTGTAGATATGTGATTGTTAGGCGTTAATGAAAATTGTTTATGAGCTTATGATGTGAACATATTACCTAGATACTGATATGTATATCATGACCTTATTTATGATTGGGTTGATATGTTGTCAATTTATATCGTGTTATTCTATATTTATTGTGTAGACAAGATAGCCTCCCCTAAGATACATTAAGGTATGAGCTTACTTACGTCGTCTACTTTGTACTTGAATGTTTGATTATGTCATCTATTTGGTGTTTGAGTGATTTGGTGTTTCTTACGTCATCTAGTTGATTTTTCTAACATGGTACATTTATAGTTTGTTTGAATGTTTGATTAATTGTAACATATGAGTATGTGTCTGTAAGATTGCATGAGGAATTATTTTTTTAACACATAGGTGTTGAGATATCTGGTATATACTTGAGCGAAAGTAGGTAATCGTTGTATCATTATGTAATATGACTGATGAATGTGAGTTTATTGTTGATTATGACATGGTTTTTAGTCTTGTTAAAATTTGATTTCAAATTGATAGATATTTTGTCTAATGTTTGGTACATATGGATGACATGTGTATTCAAATACAGGTCAACATGCTTAGCACAACAAGGCAAGATAACCAGCTTGTTGTTATGTTTATTTATGCACTCACAATGATGTTTTTATTGCAGTATGATCTAGGGGATTGCATGGAAAAAGATATTTCCATGAAATATTGAAGTTCGGGTTGATATTTCCTTTGGAAGTATTGGGAACCATGGGGATTTAGTCACGATGTTTGTTACTAGTCTTGTGCTTTGGTCCTTTTTATTTATTTGCGCTTGATTTTCGGTCTTGATTGCGTCTACTGCATGGACATGCCACTTTGTTGTGGTTTCGTATTTATTTTTGTTTTTCATGGTATTCTTCTCGTTTGTTCTAGTTCTTTCCTTTTGTTTGAGAGTTTTCAGAATTGGTTGGGAAAGAGGAAAGTAATGGAGCTCGAGGAGAGATTTGTGGTACCCAACAGGTAATGAAAGACTTGGATGAAGCTCGATGCATGAGTAAGTGCAATGGAAGGTAATAATAAGACAGTGGGATAGTTTGGTTGTGTCCATTGTGGTAAATAGACAGTGGCAAGATAGTCATGAGAAAGGTAAAGTAAATGGATTTGAGGCGTCATATGCCTTGGCTATGTGGGCAACAGTTGTTCTCAATGTTGTGCATGGTGTGCAAAGATAAAGGAAGTTCTCTTAACCTATACCTTATGATATCTAGCAATTATGTTGTGATCATGATTATGTTGATGTTTATATATGTATACATGTACGTATCTATGTATGTCCTTTCTGATAGGATTTCATGAATCATGGTTGTTTAATTCTAATGTTTATATGTATATATGTGCGGATGTAATTCCTTGTCTGTTAGGATCATTATTATTTTATGATAATATATGTATGTATGTATGTATGTCACTATATGACATGGTTTCAAGGATAATTCTTGTGGAGGAATGATTTCTTGTGCAGGTGAATCGCATGAAGAGGTTTCTGGCTATGAGGGATAAAGTAGCAGAGTAACCCTAACATATCTACAAGGTTAGTACCATTTGGGTATGATTTGATATTATGTGATTAAACTATGTTTATGTTTATGTTTTGGACAAGTAATGTTAATGGTTACATCAGCAAAGTGAAAGTAGTGTGATATGTGGCATGATAAGATAAGCATGGAGAAGAAGGGTTGCTTTGTGGGGTCAGTGTGTGGTCTATGGATGCGCAGTCTTATTATTGTGTATATTTTGTGCGTGTTGTATATTCAATGACTGTACCTATGGTCATGTGTCATGTTGCATACGTACTATTGTGTACATGTGATGTTGTATGATTGTTGTATATATGGTGTAATGTGTATATTGAATATGCAGTGCTAAGTATATATGGTGCTATGTACATGTGAGATATGCAGTGTTGGGTACATATTGTGTACTATGTGCATGTTGGATATGTGGTGTTGTGTGCATATGGTGTTGTGCATATGTTGGATATGCGATGTTGTGTATGTATGGTGTTATGTGCATGTTGAATATGTAGTGATAGGTACATATGGTGTTGCATGTGTGATGTACATATGGTGCTATGTACATTTGGTGTTGTGTGCATGATTGTACATATGGTATTGTATGCATGAGGTGGTGTGTACATTTGGTGTTGTGTACAGGTGGTGCCATGAACATGTCGTGCATGTCATGTTGTGTACATGTGGTGTCGTGCATGTGGTGTTGTGTCTATGTGGTGTCATGCATGTGGTGTTGTGTACATGTGATATTGTGTACACATTTTATAGGTGGTGTGTTGTAAATTTTGCGTTGTGAACACGTTGTGTAGGTGGTGTCGTGTACATGTGATGTTTTCACACATTGTGCAGGTTGTTTTGTGTACAGGTGGTATTGTCTACATGTTGTGCATATGGTACTAGTATACATATGGTATTGTGTGCATGTCATACATGGTGTGTTGAGGACATGTGGTACTATGTATGTGCATAATGTAGTCATGGTATCGTGACATGTGTATTTTTTGTGTTGTACTCTGTGTACATATATGTGTTGGAACAGGGTCTCCTGCAAGCTCCGAAACTAGTCCATTTTGTGTATTTTTTTATTATATTTAGTCTAACGCAGGGATTTTGGGGTGGGTCAAAGCCCCTAAAGCATTGTAAATAGGTCAAGGGTAGACCAAGAGTCCGTAAACCACAGTTTGTGGACCATTGGATGCATAGGCTAAAATATTATAAGTAGTTGAACCTTTTTGTGTTGTAGGACAGACTAAGAATGATAAGAGATTGCTGCTAAGTGCGAATCGATAGATCTGGTCAGGGTTGTTGGGTAAGGACTCCTGCTGCTGTGTGCACGGAGGGCCTCTGTCCTGCTATGTGTGGACCCTACTGCTGTGTGCACAGGTTGGGTTTTTGGGTATTGTCAGTACTAGATCTGAAAGATTAATGAATGCGGAAGTATTGTTGAATATCTGAATCCACTGGAATTATTGTGATATGAATCTGTGTTGTTTGATTACTTAATATATGCTGTTGTGTTATTGATTTAAGCTGCGAACGTACTTGTGTTACTTATTTATGATGCGATCTGGGGTTGATCTATTTTAATTCATTCAATAATATCTGGAATAGATGTGTTATTTTTATATGAGTTCATGATCTGTTGATTTCTATGAGTATCATTGATCTGTTGATTTCTGTGAGTATCATTGTTGTTGTGCACGTGCATGCGAAGGGAATCTGTACATATAGGCTCTGTGATACAAGATCTGGCTACCATAAGGGTGAACGCAGCTCTTCTTGACTTACCTACCCTCTCCCAGGGTACGAAAACCTGGTTCTAGCACCCACCCATACTACTTCGGGTGAGACTTTGGCTTGCGCAAGCAGGTCACTACCGAAAGGGCCAGTAGTATAGGGGTTTGTTGGCAAACATTGAACATCCGAACCTGGGTCAGGACCCCTCGAGCCAAAAAATGGTTCCATTTCCGGGACCTAGAGAATTTTGAGAGAGGGATCAGGTAATGCCAAGGCTGTACTGGAAGCCTGAGAGAAAGGAAATTGATGAATGGTTTGAATAGCAAGTTCAATAATTTTCCGTAAAAGAAAACCGCAGTGAGAGGTTGACCACCAAAAAGTGGAAGAATAAGTACATTTTTATAGAGATCTATGAGATCTTCATTGTAACAATTGTGATCCAGCTCCAAGAGTGGATCGCAAGACTGGTAGAATTTCAGAAGTGTTGGAAGGACGAGCGGGTCACAAAGTGGACCCCCAAACTAATCCACCAGTTAGAAAATATTGACAACACCATCACTCGCACAGTAGACCATTTCGTAGACAGTGTGTTAGGAGGATTTGTGACAGAATTTTCCATCGATCATTTTTTCGCCTACTCTGAAGCAGAGCGAAGATTCTTCAAGGAGTTCCGAGGTAAGTTTCCGAAGACCTTACCATTGTTGATCAAGATATTATTATGTGAAAAGAGTATTTTTTGCAGCCATACCGAGTGAATGACCTCTGATCTGGATCGGAGCACAACGCGAAGTGGTAAATACTATAGAACCAACCTAGAAGGAGATAGATTGGTCTACAGTCTGGTAAGGGAAGTAGCTCCCCAGAGTCCTCTAGCCACACTGCTTTCAAACCAGCCTAGAGGTAATAATTCACCTACACCTCCGCCACCGAGAGACGACATGGTTGCGCACATGAAGTTGTCGACCTTTAAGGGTGTGGGGGATGAAGATATGGATCAGTTCTGGTTTGTCGCAGGATCGGTATGGACTACGCAGAACGTAGCTAGTAATGCAGTGAAAAGGGCATAGTTGTCCCTTGCCTTCGAAGGAAGAGATTTGGACTGGTACATGGGATACATCGGCCAAAATGCAAATGCAACCATTGAAGATATTAAGAACGCTCTAAAGCAGCAGTTCAATAATCCTAAGTCCTACTCCCAAATCATGGTTGATCTAAAGGATTTCAAGCAAGGGCCTTCTAAATCTGTGTGGGAGGTCGATCAGTGACTAAATAAGGTGATCAGAGAAGGGGGGTTCCAATATGATGATAGACAGCACACGAAATGGTTTATTGCTATGTTACTACATCACCTGCACGTACCTATGGGGCACTAAACTTTCGAATCGCAAGAAAAGGCCTTGGAAGGTTCCATGAAGTTATAAGTTGCACCTCGAGATGAGACTCACCTGGGCGTCCAACAGATCCAGAGACAGCTGGAAGCGATGCACGTAGAGATCCAGAACCTGCGAAAGGAACGAGGGGCAGAGGCTAGCCCCAAGAGATGGTGCATACGATGCCGGGTGAATGACCATACCAAGGATAACTATCCTCTATTAGCAGACTATATGCAGGCCAAGGGACCTAGCCCATTGTGCCCTAGGGAAGCTGCGTGACCCAGTGGGCCAGCGCTATGGTGCGATTATTGTCGCGTCGTAGGGCTGCACGATACCAACCACTTTCCCCGCGTTGTTGCATACATTCTAGAGGTAAAGCAGCAATGGTGTAGGTTCTGCAGATTGGTGGGAAATGAATTAGACCCTGCGTCACCCAAAACCCCCGTAGGTATAGGTGGCTCCCCATCAAGGGGAAGGGGAGGAGGGCGAGGTGGAAGTGCAGGTCGGGGCCAAGGTCAGCTAATATATTATAACTATGGAGAAGAAGGACACTTTTCAAGGGCTCAAACCCCACTAGGCAATCCTGCCGATATTGCAGACAACTGGACCATGCGATTGAAGATTGCCCAATCTTGATAGCAAAAATGCAGGAAAAGCAGTCGACACCTACGCAGAATGTGCAGAGAGTTAAGGCTGAGCTGTGAGACAAAAATCCAAGTGTGAATGTGGTGACACGCAGTGGGATGGTCACCAAGGGGCCTAAGGAGGAGGCTGTGATGGAACCTCTGATATAACAAGTATTTATCAAACAAGAAGGCCTGGACCTAAAAAAGGGGAAAGAAACATTTGTCATAGCTCGCAAGGACTTTACTGATGCAGAGGCAGCTACTGCTCGGCCACCTGCGAACCTCAAGGCAGATGAGGAGGTCAAGCCCTTTTTGCAGGCATGTATGAAGCTGCTGCGCAACCCAAAGGCTATGGAGAATCTTCAGGCATTAATAGATAGTTGCGCAGCGTGACCCAATCTAACTCCGGAGGTCAAGGATGTGCACAAGATATATAGGTATAAGAAATGCACCGGAAGAGAAATGCGGTTGTCTACGCAGATTAGTGACTACGAAATGAGTCAGGTTATTTTAGACCTGGGGTCAAATGCGAACGTATTACCTAAACAAACTTGACAATGAATGGGAGAGCTTAAGTTGGAATGGTCCACGATTCAGTTGCGCATGGAAAATCAGCAGAAAATCATCCCGCTAGGAAGGTTGTCTAAAATTACGGTGGATATCGTAGGAGTAAAGGCACGAGCCAACTTTTAAGTAATAGAAATTGTAGAAGATGCGGACCCCTACCCTGCGCTCTTAGGTCTGGACTAGGCCATAGATATGGGCAGTATCATTAACCTCAAAAAGAGAAGCAGGGTGTTTGAGAATAATGCTACAAGGGTGATAGTACCATTAGATCCTGCAAAAGGTGAACGATACACAAAGCTGGTGCGTGATGAAGAGGAGGTGGATCAAATTTACAAGTTGACTACGTGGGACAAAGATTGGATCAACCCCACGGTGGAAGGAGTACTCTGCTGGGAAAAGGACAGTGAATTCTTCTCTGACTCTGATGGGGAGATGGAGAATTGGAAAAACTGATTGCACGATGTCTCGGCGCTGCGATGCCTTCGAGTCACAAGGGACTTCCGCTGCACTCCCTCAGAGGTAAGAGACCTACCCTACTTTGATGGTTCTGGTAGCATTAAAGAATTTATGCGTGCATTCGAAGCACAGGTTCCCAAGGGACGAAGGCTATGGGCCTTTAAGCTAGCCATGCATGGGACACCTGCACGCTGGTGGGATACACATGAGGAGGCATTCCAGGATTGCGAGTAATGTTGGGATATGATGATCCTGCGATTTGAAGCCCCGACCGGCGTGTGGGTCAGGACATTCCTTGGATCGGAAGATCCACGTGAATATATGTTTGCATGGGAAGAATACTGGTGCGACCGAACAACTAAGGAGTGGGTTCACCTACTGATTCATGACCTAGGGCCGCTTCCATCTGCATGGTACTTAGATGCGGAGCTACATTGGCACACCTGCCACTAGGAGACGTTGAAGGAAGAGTTCCTGGGAAAATTTGGGTTAGTAGGCAGGATCGTGGCGCTTGACACAGTCCTGCGAGACATTGACACTAGGGTGTGGGGTGAATCGCACCTGTTTATCGCACCAGAATTACCCACATGGGAAACATGGATAGCAAGCATGGTCAACTACCATAGCCTAGCCCCAATGGAGGGTAAGGATGATCCGCGAGCTGCGTCTGACTCAGAATTGGAAGGGGTGCGCATGACTACCAAGCTGCTCAGGTTGCGAATGGGTAGCAATGGGACGCACCCTACGTTGGCTAAGAATAGGGATGCATATACAAAAGGCAGATTTATCATATATTCGATGACTCTCACAATGAAGAAACAGTTGCGGTTACTCCTTGGCCATGCAAGGTATTACAGAAATTTTGTTTGGGAATATGCGCTACTTACAGTGCCTCTCAAAGACTTGTTTCCGCAAGGGGTCCGGTTCAGTTGGGATGACACCTATCGGGAGAACATGTCTTTGGTTGTGAAGTACCTTAGGAACAAGCCTGTGTTGGGGGAGGATGCGCAAGAGGTGCGGGTGTTTAGTCCAAGCTCAGTAGGTATGCAGAGTGCACATAGGGAGCGAAAAGTGACAGTTGGAACACTAAAATCGGGTAAAGAGGAGAAGTTACTGTTGAGTGGAGCTGGCGGGTGGAAATTAATGGAGAGATTCCTTGATATTTTTTACTATTTACTTGATGGTAAGCTCTGAATGACATTTACCCTACCATTGGATGATCATAGGCACTATAAAGTAGTACGGCGAGCTCAGACAATAGTTCGTATTATTTCCATAACCTGTATGTATTTTTTTTATGCTGCATGATTTTCTGGGCCTATAGTGTCATGTTCATGGCAAAGCGACCCACTCCCACTACCGATAGGCCCCCAGAATCAAGATTCCTTATTCCCACTAAGATAACATCTCCTAGTCCCGTGGAAGCTTAAGTACCTATAGAGTCTGAACGGGTGGAAGCCATGATTAGGTTGGGGAACGAAGAAATCGATAGGACAATTACACTCTGGCTCCCTAAATGGAGGAGTGGCTTCAACCCTGGTGAAAATAGCACCAAAGGGACCAGTGAAATAGAAGTGACCTCCCCTATCGACCCCAAGAAAACCACAGGACCAAGCGAGAGGGGCTCAGATGCAGCCGCGAAAAGGGACTCACAGCTGCCACAGACTGCCGATAAGGACATCAGGGCCGGTCCGCAGCTGGCACTGAGTGTGCAAGGGATAGATAACCAAGATACCACCTTCCTCTAGAATACATAGTGGCCAAGTGAGCCTGATAAAAGACCCCGAAAAAAGCAGTGCACCCAACACTAGGAATATGATGTGACAGTCACGCTGACTAACGGTGACCTCGAACAAATCACGAATGCAATTAAACTAGCCACAGAGGATAGATGGGCAGCCATAGAGGAACAACAGAAGGTTGCAATTGACACCTTTCAGACCAAGCTCCGCACCCTCCAGTGGAAGGCAGATACGCTGCAGACCAGCGTAACTCAGAGATGGGCTCCCTTGGAAATCAGCAGTACCGTTCTAGCACCGAAAGAAAGCCATCTCTACTCTTTGCCTAGCACTGCCCTTGTAGGAACCAATCTCCAAGTAGATATAGGGGTACACTTGGATCTGACTAAGTTTCCCAATGAGGAATTACAAGGTATCCACACCATCGTGATCTGAGAGACCCACCGGCGAGACCTGGAGGTGCATCAACAGCTCGGTATGGCCAAGCAGGCCCTCAAGCGGAAAGACGTAGAAAATTCCCTGGCTATATCGCAGTAGGTGGAGCTTGAAATAGTGATCCACCAGCTCTGCACAGAGGTTCTGGATGGAATCCCGATCGTAGCTACACCTCGGGCCAAGCTAGAAAGTATGGTTGCAGCAGTAAAAGCATCTCGGACGAAAATCTAGACCATCAAGGCACAACTAGAGAAGAAAATCTCTGACTTACAGGCCACATTGCAGCCTACCATGCCACTGGAGGTTCGTGCACAACGCATTGCATTGGTGGCCGAGGCTACAAACACCATCACAGAGTAAATTTCTCAGGGCGCCTTGTTGCTAGAATCAGCCATGCAGCTCTGGACCACCATCTAGTTCAACTCGATCCTCCGACAGGTCAATCAGAACTTACGACAGCAGGAAGAAGCTTTCGCACAGGTCGAGGCTACATTGCCCACCTTGGTGCCTACACAATGGGTAGCACATTCGCGGACCAGTAGCACTCTCTAGGATGCGATAGAGAAACTCCAGTGCCATAATCATGTTCTTGAAGAGCGATTAAAGCCATGGGCTACCACAGCCCTCCAGCTCTCACAAGATGCCAATGACACAATCACGCAACTAAACCAGACATTGGAAAACATCACTATAGCTATCGAAGGGCCAAAATCCCGAAAGCTTGTGGACCTCGCACAGAGCGCCACGGCCCAGAGTCAACAAGTGATGCCTCCACTAATCACCACCCTCACTGCACTATGCGCGCAGCTGGAGAACCTACCATCGTAGTGACTCGTGACGAGTCACAAGATTGTGTTGGGGGACTGTTGGAACAGGGTCTCCTGCAAGCTCCGAAACTAGTCAATTTTGTGTATTTTTTTATTATTTTTAGTCTAAGACAGGGGTTTTGGGGTGGGTCAAAGCCCCTAAAGCATTGTAAATGGGTCAAGGGTAGACTAAGAGTCCGCAAACCATGGTTTTCGGACCATTGGATGCATAGGCTAAAATAGTATAAGTAGTTGAACCTTTGTGTGTTGTAGGACAGACTAAGAATGATAAGAGATTGCTACTAAGTGCGAATTGATAGATCTAGTTAGGGTTGTTGGGTAAGGACTCCTGCTGCTGTATGCGGGGAGGGCTTTTGTCCTGTTGTGTGCAGACCCTGTTGCTGTATGCGCAGGTTGGGTTTTGGGGTATTGTAAGTAGATCTGAAAGATTAATGAATGCAGAAGTATTGTTGAATATCTGAATCCACTGGAATTACTGTGATATGAATCTGTATTGTTTGATTACTTAATATATGATGATGTGTTATTGATTTAAGCTACGAACGTACTTGTGTTACTTATTTATGATGCGATCTGGGGTTGATCTGTTTTACTTCATTCAAGAATATCTGGAATAGCTGCGTTATCAGTATATGAGTTCATGATCTGTTGATTTCTGTGAATATAATTGATCTGTTGATTTCTGTGAGTATCATTGTTGTTGCGCACATGGATGCAAAGGGAATCTGTAGATATAGGCTATCTGATACAAGATTTGGCTACTATAAGGGTGAACGTAGCTCTCATTGACTTACCTACCCTCTCCCAAGGTGCGGAAACCTGGTTCCAGCATCCACCCATACTACTTTGGGTGAGGCTTTGTCCTATGCAAGCAGGTCACTGCTGAAAGGGCCAGTAGTATAGGGGTTTGTTGGCAAACCTTGACATCCGAATCTGGGTCAGGACCCCTCGAGCCAAAAATATGTATTGTGTTATATTATACACTAGGTCTAGGTGCATGTGTTGTATGTCGGTGTGAGTGTATGTATTGTATGATGTTGTATGTCGTATGTGTGTGTGTGCGTGTTGTGATGTACACTGCATTCATGTGTACATGATTAAGGAGAGGAAAATTCATTGGGTGCTTGTCGAGTGTGGTAACCGATCCAATGTGTGTACAAAAAGAACAAAGGCAAAAGTAAGGACCGATGAAGGATAAGTATCAGTATTTTATTGTAGCTTTATTATGATCTATGAATCGGAATTATGATCGTTACATGTGATTTATGATTATGGTTTATGATGATTTCATGTGATTCATGATTTTGACCTATGATGGTTGTGTTTTGAGCTAACTAGATGTGATATGTTTATGCATGATGATTTGATCAAACAACCAGTTTGACTTGTTGTGACAGGAAGTAAACAGGACTGAAAATGTACCTTATTGACGAGCTACCAATGAGGTATGATTTGAAGTTATTTCAATTTATTTTGAATCTAATGGAAATTATGTGCTTGCTAGAGGAAGCATGGAAATTCCCAGTTGGGTGGTTGAAACAGATTGCAAGTAGTAGCAGCAACAACAAAAGGAATTGGAACATGAAACAGTATGTTGGTAAAGAAATTCAGGAGCAGGCCATTGTGGGACACTAGTACCCAATAGTTTCATTGATTTCACTGATAATGTTATGACCCGGGTATGATGGTTGAGGCAGGTATATGCCTTGGTTTTTGTATCTTCTGATGCAAGGAAGCCTTGCCAAGGGATGGACTTCCTAGGATGGGGGTTCCAGTGGAAGGTGTGTGATTACATGGAAGGGGATGACCGGATTGCCCAAGGGACTCTATAGAAAAGAAGGGAAGGTCGGGGATTAATTTGTTTTGGTCATTAGCATTGTCAGATGGAATCATATGCACATTGGGAGTGTGCCCTGGAACAATGAGCCGGTAATTGTTTACTAAGAGGACAAGGGGTGCAGGATTGTAGCACTGGATATTGGATGCAACTTTGACTTTGGCAACAAATTCTGGACTTCCTGGGAAGGAAGAGAATCCTGGCACTACTTTGAGGGTGGAGATGTGATCCTTTGCATTCCCTTGTTGTTGATATGGGAATCATATCTTTTTATTTATTGGTTGAGAAAATTTATATATGTTTATATGTGTATATTATTGTAAATATTGTATCAAGCTGGTTTATAAATCTCCACAGAAAGTATGGTTATTTTTTGGTTGAAGAAAATGTGCTTAACTATATGTGGTTGTTATTGTAAATACAGTAATGAGTTGTGTTATAAAGCTCCAGTAAACAGTATGTTTGTCATTTTTTTAGTCGTGGTAATTGTAAATACTGCAACAATCTATGTTATAAATCTCCATATGCAGTATGTTTTCTTTTTAGCAGTTTGTTGGTTTATAGGTGTCATTTAACACCAAGGACGGTGTTCCCCCAAGGGGGAGGGTTCTGTAACAGATCTCGTAAAAATCCGTGTAAAATTAGATATGAGAATATGGTTGATGGGACATGTATTCCAAGTTGAATGGCGGGAAAAACATACTAGTGGGTGTTCATTCAGTTTATTATGGCTAAAGGAAAATTGCAAAGGAAATGAAAAATGCATGAGGCATAAATTGGCATTTTATTTATGAAAATAATGGAAAATAGGAGAAAAGGGAGGTGAAAAATCACAAGTTGCATGTGAAAAGTAAAATGAAGGAAAATAATGGAAAATGAAGAAAATAGAGGCCTCATTAATAAAAATGCTTCTAAGGGTCAGTGGTAATATTTTTCCCACACTTATGGCTCTCATTATATTCTCTCTCTCTCTAATACTCTTGGATACATGGAATTTCCTTGGGGAACTCTTGGAGAGTGTGGATACTTGGTGATTTGGAGCAAGAAGGCAAAGGAAGAGTAGGAAAGAGAAATAGGACATCGAGATCAGCATCTACAGCAGATTATGAGTGTAGGTACCAAGTTGCATGTATGTTTTCCTCACTAGTTTTGGCATGCATGGTGTATGCATGTGTATTTTCCTAGCCTTGACATTTCCTGGACAACCATGGTATTGTGGGTTATTTATATTGATTATTTTTTGGCTGGTTCTCATGATTCCTTTAGTTTTTTGGTTGAGTTATTAGTTCATGGAGTCTTGGTTGGACAAACGCTCTGGAGCCTGGTAAACAGTTGTTGGGTTGAGTTACTAGTCCTGGCCCCCTTGGTTGGACAAATTCTCTGGAGCCCTAGGTGGGTTGAGTTACTAGTCCTGGAGCCTTAGTTGGATAAATGCTCTGGAGCCCTAGGTAGGTTGTGTTACTAGTCATGGAGCCTTGGTTGGACAAACGCTCTAGATCCCGGGAACATCTGGGGTTTAGTTAGTAGTCCTGGAGCCTTGGTTAGAACAAACACTTTGGAGCCCTGGAGCAGCTTCGGTGGAGACCAATCTGCGATGTCTAGTGATGTTCGACCGTGAGGTGGAATCACTGGTTTTGGGGTTGACACAGTTTGGTCTCTGGAGCCCTGGTTTGGTGTTGATTGATGTGTTTGATAAAGTCCCACATTAATGTTTGGAATATGGCATGTGGGTGATTGGTTGAAGTGACACTTGGCTCAGCCAATCTATGGCCGGGTGGGACATGGAAGTCCCATATCCAGTTGGTTTTTATTCTCATTAATGAGAAGTACATTTCTTTGGTATTTGGTATGCAAATGTACTGGTTATTATGTGGATTTAATTGATGATATACCTAGTGATTATGTATGGCTCTACCCTATGAGGCATCCTGTTTTGAATGTAATTAGCACAATTAACTACTTCAGCCCAAAAAGTAGATTCCAAGTTCTTGGAATGAATCATGCAATTAGCCATTTCCTTAATTTTTTTATTATTTCATTCATCTACACCATTTTTCTAAGGGCTATAGGGAAAAAAATGTTGATGAAGAATGCCATGTTCTTTGCAAAAATTTTGAAATTCCTTGCTCACACATTCTCCCCCATTATCTGTGCGTAGATTTTTAATGGAGCATGAAGATTGTTTCTCAACAAGAGATTTAAATGTCTTGAAGGGTGCAAATACTCACTCTTGTATTGAAAAAATACACCAAAGGGTATCGTGAAAAATCATCAATAAAATTTAATGCATATTTGGCCCCTAAAAAAGGAGTTGAAAATATCATTAGATCATTATGCACCAACTCAGGAGGAGTTTTTTCCCTTGAGGCTTTCCCTTTAGGAAGTGGATCTTGATGTTGTTTTCCAAGGGAAAAACCTACACACACTCCATCAATGCATGAAACCTTAGGAAGACCTAAAAACAAATTTTGAGTGTACATATGTTGCAAATATCTATAATTGAGATGACCAAATATTTCATGCCAATGCTTACTCAATGAATCAACATGAGCTATAAAAGAAGAAGAAGAGGAAGGGTCCAATCAGACAAACTTATATAATATATAAGCATGATCGACTTGTCCAATAGAAAAAAAAATTGCAGGATCATTTAGCTCTCTAATGAATACTTCATTTGGAGAAAACTCTAGAGTTTTTCCATCACCAGAATGATAGATCTGATAAATGGAAAATAAATTTGCGGAAATTTCAGGGACTAGGAGCACATTGTTAATGCACCCATCTGTCATCTATGATATCTAGATGAAGCATGTCTTAAAAAGGAGTCATATGATGTGAAGTTCCCAAATCAAGTATTAAATTGTCTGTACATTTACGTATGGCTTGAGCTGATAGAGCATGTTCCTTGCCTATTTAAATGTTGTGCTTCTTCATGGCCTCTTATAAGGCATTCAAATTTATCCAACATCTTGCTTAATATGCCCTTGTTTGCCACAAAAAGTACAAATTTCATCTGTTTGGGTCTTCTCCTTTTCCTGTTTTTTTTTGGCTTTGAGGAGGATCCTTAATTCTTAGAAACTGGAGGAGAATACTTAGTATTTTTCTTAGGCTTGGAGAGAGACTCACGGGCTTGTGCAAAAATTTTCTTTGATTGAAACCAATATTTGTTCTTACCTTGGAGTTATGAGCCACCAAAGCTTGATGTGAAGAGCTAGAGAGAACATATAATTGCTTGAGCTTAGATTTTTCTTGTATGAGACAATCACAAAATATCTCAAAGCTGGGAATTTGAAATATGTCACCAAGGGCATCCCTTGATGCATAGAAGGTAGATGAAAAGACTTGAAAATGACTCTTTAATTTTGACAAAATCAATAAAATACATTCAACAACTTTTTTTTCCTTGCCACATGATTTTAATTGAAAAAACAAAGACCTGAATTGAACCAAATACTCCTCAATAGAGGCATGTTCATCAGGTACTAGGGATAATAATTTATTTTCTAATTCTAATGCATGGAACTCATTGATACCTCCAAATACAGAAGCTATTTTTTCCCAAATTTCTTTGGGATTTTCACATCTTCAAGATTAAATAATAGGTTTTCTGAAACATGCAACCCAATCAGCCCCATTGCTTCATCTATTTTGTTCTTGTAAGCAAATTTTTCATCTTCTTTTGTAAAAAAATTCATAACTCAAAATTTAAAACTATTTCGAAATGCCAAAAAAAATTCGAAACTTATTTTTATGCCAATAAAAAAATGCCAATAATATTTGCCCAAACTCTCCCTTTTACCCCAGTCAATAATTTTTTCCCAATTCTTATTTTACCCAGGGAAAAAAAATTTCCAATAATTGTGATTTTTTTTAACCCAAAAATATTTACCCAAAAAAATACAAATAATTTTTAAAAAAAAATAATGAGGGCCCCAACAAATTAAACCATTTGAAAAAAAATTACCCATATGATTTCCTCCTAAATTAATGAGGGCCCTAGAAAATTAAACCCTTAAAAAAAATACCCATATGCTTTCCTCTTCCTTTAAAATTTGCTGGGAAACTTTCTCTTTTTTTGAAAGCCAAAACAACACATTCATAAATTCCTTTCTCCTTTTCTAAATACCATTTCTCCTTTTTTTTTGCTCTTTTTGAAAGCCAAAACAATACATTCATAAATTCCTTTCTCCGTTTCTAAATACCCTTTCTCCCTTTGTTTTTAAAAACTCACAGGAAAATTAATCAAGACAAATACCCTTTCCCCTTTTGTTTTTAAAAACTCATGGGAAAAATAATTAAGGAAATTATGTCAAATATGAATGGATCCTTTGAGAACTTAAGGTAAATTCATAGATTCTTTGAACTACTTCCACAATATTTCCAACCTCTTCAAGAATTGAACAACAAACTTCAAACCCCAACATATCTAGATCCAAAACTAGATCTTAAAAACTTTAAAATATATCTCAAAAAAGATGAGAAGGGAGCCCACAGTATATCTCAAGTACCATGAAAGAGTATTAAAATACACAAGGATCGGACTGCAAAGCTAAACAATCCTTCTACCAAGAGGTCACAAGATAAAGAACACTCTTTCCGACCGCCTCAAGAATTGAACAAAAAACTTCAAACCCCAACATATCTAGATCAAAAACTAGATCTTAAAAACTTTAAAATAGATCTCAAAAAAGATGAGAAGGGAGCCCGCAATAATCTCGGGTACCATGAAAGAGTATTAAAATACCCAGGGATCAAACTGCAAATCTAAACAATCCTTCTACCAAGAGGTCACAAGATAAAGAACGAAAAGAAACACACTTCATTTCTTGAGAAAATGAGCTATACATGAGCCTAATTTATAGGAACAATAGAGGCTTCTAATGACTCAATAGCATCTGATAAGACTAATGACTCAATAGATAAGGATAAGACTGAAAACTCACTTGATAAGATCGCTACTAATAAGATTGATGACTCAATAGATAAGCATAAGACTGACAATGCAATAATCTCAAGTACCATGAAAGAGTATTAAAATACCCAGGGATCAAACTGCAAAGCTAAACAATCCTTCTACCAAGAGGTCACAAGATAAAGAACGAAAAGAAACACACTTCATTACTTGAGAAAATGAGCTATACATGAGCCTAATTTATAGAAACAATAGAGGCTTCTAATGACTCAATAGCAGCTGATAAGACTAATGACTCAATAGATAAGGATAAGATAAGGATAAGACTGACAAAGCAGCTAATGCTACATAAGCTTTACAAGTTTCAATATTTATTGGAACCCAGTAATAATTGTGTCTGGGCACAAATTTTAATCAAATCATAATCATTTGTGTTGACAAAAAAAATATAATTCTAATTACTAGATTATTTGAATTTGATCATCATGATTCAACATTGATTCAAGAGATAATGGTACTTTTGCTTTTTCTGACATTTCTTCATTCTCCTCATTTTCCTAAACAAGGAACTTGATGATATGTTCTTCAAAGACTTGCCAATTTTCTTTTTTATGTGGGACAAATGAACAAAACAAAATTTGAATTGATAAGAATTATCAATTGATTCATAATTAAATTGAGAAGGTATTACCGATAAAGAGTTGACTTTTTTATTTTTCTCCCTTGGAAAAATAAATTCAAAGTAATCAAAACTTTTTAGTAACTCCCAAATTCTCTCTATATAGGCTTTTAATATATTCTTCTTAATTTTGTACTTTTTTCTAGTCTAATTGAAAATTAGTTGTGAATCTCCAAAAACAATAATGTTTTTTATCCCTTTTGGCTTAGTAACAAGAAAACCTTGAACTAATGCTTCATTTTTAGCTCATTATTTGTACATGTAAACTCTAAATGAAAATCATATGAAAACCACTCTCCATCTACGCTTTCAAATATTATACCAACTCTTGATACCATGTTTGAAGAAGCACGATTGAAGAACATTTTCCATTTATTTTGAGATAAATTTACACTTCCATTATCTATAATATTTACATAATTTAATAAGACATAATTCCCATGACTATTTTCAATACAATTGATTGTTCTATAAATCTCCTTTTTCTTAGAAAAAACAATATTCCCCAATTATCTTGGTATCCTTATCATATGACCATATTTTTGGAAGCATCATGCAACTTCCATCATTCATCATACATCCTCCTAGAGGAAAACTTCATTCTCTTCCTAGGACAAGTCCATATGAAACATGTAGGTCCCACCACTATTATATCAAATATAGTTGTAATATTTGGTGGTGAACTTATAGAAGCACAGAAGTCTTTGATGTCACTATAACCGGATACCCTTCTTGAATAAATTGCATAAATACTTTATCCAATATCATAATCCTTAGTGCAATATAAACATATTGCTTTCATAATAGAGAGTGGCATGATATTATTGGTTGTATCAATATCTATTAAACAATTATGCAATATAATATTTTTGAGTTTCCAATGATATATGAAAAAGAGGCACTTTACCTTGAGTCTTGACAAGAGGGGCAGGATAATTTTATTGATTAGAGATGGTGTTAGCCATCAGCAATTTTTGCCTTCATAGATGACTAAATAATTGCCTTAAATTTCTAGAAACAAAGTTCATGGACATTGTGAGTTCTAAAAATCTCACTGCCTTCATCATCCTTAAGATAATTTTTCACTATTTCATCATCTCATCATGTCAAGCTCAGCTCACCCACCCCAGAAGACCCATAATGGGCTCATGTAACTCTTTTTGTCTCTATTTTGTCACCTTTGACCTCAATACTCTGTTTTTGTTTTGGCCTAAAAACCCCTCTACTACTAGCTAGGGCCACCAAACAGCCATCTCTCCTACCTCTCCAGAAATGCCCCAAGCATTGATAGTCTCAAGACTGTCTCTATAGGCTCTTTAGATAAACCAAGTACATTGGATTTTGGATCTTCAATACATCAATCTATAAAAACTCAGTTTTACCATAAATATTCCAAAGTCTAAGTTTTTAGTCAAAATCTAAGTCCAAGGAACATTCCACTAGGTCACTTAGGGTTTCACAGGTCATAGTGTGGTTTTGGTGTCCTAAAAATCTTTGTTTTTCCTGTGTAAAGAGACTGCATTCAAAGAAGAAAAGGAACAAATGACTTTGTCCAAAACCAATCAAAGGGTCATTCAAGAAAGGCTTCTTTGGCCTAAAGGACAAATTCTGCAAGGGACAGCTGCCATTGCTCACATTTCTGCAAAACGATCAAGATGGCCATCAGCCTAGCAAGAGGTAAGGTAATAGAGTGAAATCATCACAATAAGATATCCACATCAAAGAGAAAGGCAGCAGGCCTATTTTTAAAGACAAATCAGGGTTTTTATGGTTGATTCACAAGACAGTGTACTAGGCAAAGAACCATCACAAGGACCACAAGGACAGAAGGCACCTCAACACAACCAATTACTCATTGAATATTTTCAGAAGTCATGAGTGAATAAGGGAAAAATCTGAGGTGAACTAAACAGAAATGAATGAAATTGAAAGGGCTATAGAGAACTTAGAAGACAACACTGTTTAATTTCCTCTAAACAGCTCTAAAACCTAAGAGTTTGGGAAAATGGATCAAAAGGGTCAAGTGAAGATAATAAGTCCTCCTTCATAAACAAGCAAATGGCATTCAAAGGACATCTAAGGTACTCTCTAGGGTTTGTCAAAGAAGCATCACTTCACTGCACCAAAGGAAGAAAATTGAAATGGATATCAATTTAAGAGGCTAACTTCCCAAATACAGTCAAAGGTCTTCAAAGTAAGCAAAAGAAGGCAAGCATAGGGTTGAGTATCAAAGAAAGAAATCAAGTTGAAACATGAGGTTACTGTTCAGAAAATGAGGTATCAAACTCCAAAAGGCACTAAGGGATCAAAGGAAAATATACTATAGGCACCTGCAGAAAATCAAATGTGGCCAAGTGAAACCATGGCATGGTATAATTTGTTTAAACTCTGTGTAAAAATAGGTATTTTCCTGCCTGAAAAATCAGTAAGGAGATAAGGGACATGTTCAGGTCAACTACATTCAAAAATGCCAAAAGAAGACAAAAAATGTGTTTTCAATTTGTCAACAGCATGCCTAAAGCAATTTAAATGAATGCCCAGGTTTTCAAAGGTAAAAGAGATGAAAGAAGCCTCTACACCCCCTCAGCCAACCATCACCACACCGAAGAAAAAGTACCTTGAAGAGAACCTCCAAAAATCTTGCAAAAGATAAAGTTATCGGTCAAATGAAAAAAAGGGGTTGAAGACATAGCAAAGTGGTTTTTAAACTTTCATTTATCTCTCAAAGAGTATAAATCTCTTTTCGTTTTTCATTTCAAATTCACTTAGCCCTTAAAAGAGAGAAAAAACACTTAAGGAAGAAAAAATGAGGTTTTTTTGTCACTTCTATGCAAAATTTCCCGAGCGTTGTGCGTAGGCAGTGGCGTTACGCATAGAACCTTTACGCTGCGCACAAGGGAGGAAAGACAGTGTTAAAAAACATTGTGTTGCGCACAGATGAACCGGCGATGCGCATAGGATACAATGCTATGCACACACCCAGGTCGAAGCCCGAGCTGCCCACAAAAATGGGCGTTGCGCATAAGGGGAGCACCTGATAGCCCGTGCAGAGGCCCGAGCTACCCACAAGTCTTTGAGCGTTGTGCATACACCAGCGCTCCACGACCCGACAGGCCCAACAGCTCACCCGACCCGCACGAAAGAAACAAGCGCTGCGCACAGGCCTGCACGACACCGGACCCGCCCGATGCTGCGCACAAAGGCGTGCATAGGGCACGACTGAAATGGCCAGACGGGTGGCACTGCGCACAGGAGAAATTTGGCCAGAGTTGTCAAAAATTGGTCAAAATCAGTCTTTTTCTCCTCAAATTTTCCCCAGGCTCCTACACAAGTTTAAAATGGTTGGTGGTCACTTTTCTTTGCCCTCCTAGTGTTATTTTTGCATCCATAACCATAGAAGGGTAACAAAAACCTAAATTGGCTAAAAAACCCTAATCTTCATGGCAAACACTCATTTAACCTTCTAGAGAAAAATTTACCAATTGGGGAGTGGTCATTGGTATAAATACACTCAGTACAGGCTAGGCATCCTTCAAAACTCTGAAATCATTCCTATACTTACTTCCATTTTGCCCCCATTTGTTAAAATTTTCCCTCATCATCACTCATTTTTCCTCCCTAGACCTAAAAGCTCTCACAAGCTAAAAACCAATTTTTTCAAGGAAACAATCAGTCACCATGTTCGGAGAAGAGATAAGTACCAGTAGTGATGAAGGCCAAGGGCCTATCAGGCCAAAACATAAGGGAGGAATAATTAATAGGTTTGAGCCCTTGGATACAATTCAAAACACCTCTTCTCCCATGATCCTTGCATGTTTTCAAGATGTTGGATGCTATCAATTCTATGAGAGGGTTAAACAGGTCCAAAACCACTTAGATTTGACTAGGTTGTTCATTCTCAGCCTGCAAAACAAGCAGGTCAACCTAGCAGGAGTAAATTTTGAGCTATCATCAAAATCCATTGCTAGGGCCATAGGGATACCAGATGTGGGTGAGAGATGGTTCAAGAGGAATAAATCGGCCTTAATTCACTATGATCCCTTCCTCAAACCTAGGTATCAATAGGGCTACAAGACTTTCTTCCCCTTCTCTCACCTGCTAGATAGATATGCACCACTGATGAAGGAGATCATCAAGTACTTCATTTGTGAGGGGAGGTACTCCAGGCTTTACTCATATCACATAAGGTTGCTAATGCATTTCACCAGGGTTAAATTGCTAAACCTACCATAATATCTCTACGGGAGCATTGACAAAATGGCTTCAATAGTCAAGAAAAGAAGTTATGACCACCAAATGCAAAGCCTTTTTCACCACTCTTTGATTAAAATTATTATTTTACACCAGCTAGAGCAGCAGGTAATCCCTTGGGAATTTTTTATCTCACATGATATATTTTCAAATCCACAAGCCTTAATTCAGCGAAATTTTCCTTCCACTTCACACCCACTTACCTCCACTCATCCATCACCCCCCAGAGATCATGTTCCATCACCTCCACCCATGCCTTCTCCACAAGGAAACTCACCTCTTTCTCATTCTCCTGAAGCATCAAATGAGGAAAACAATGATAATGAAACAAGTCAAGAGGAGGCAGAGCAAACAGAAATGAAAGACAGTGAAGTTACTAATGATGAGGATGAATCTGAGGAGAAATAAAACAGTGATGCCCTTGACATTGATGGGCAAGAAAGTAGCAGTGAGGCACAAAGCATGGAAGAGGATAGTGAGGCACAAATCATGGAATAAGAGCAGGAGGATGATGATGACAAGGAAGAGGGAGATGAACATGGCAATCATGAAGACAAAAACAATTAACTTTTGGAGGAAGGCAATGATGGTAATAATACCAATGAGTCAGTCCCAAGTATAGATAAGGGTGGTGCTGATGAACAAAATAAGGACCTAGAAGATAGTGAAGACAATGATGAGGACGACAGTCAACAAGAAAATGAAGATGACATTCAACAAGAAAATGAAGATGAAGAAACATAAGGTGATAAAGAGGAAATAAAAGAACGAGAATAGGTAAATAATGAGGCTAAAATAGAATTTGAAGAGGCAGGCAGTGACCAAGGAAATAACACTGATAAGAAAGACAGTGAGTAAATAGACATCAAAATGGATAATCATGACAATCATGACAGCTGTCATGACTTTCATGACACTAATCAGTCTCTTGGGTACAATGAGAATGAAAGAAACTATGTAGAGAATGATGAAGAAGAGGACACTAATAAGGAACAAGGTCAAAGTGATGCAAGTGCAGAAGTTGATGATAAATTTAAAGACCAAAGTGACAGTATAGAAGGCAGTGAGGAAGATAATGATGATGATGTTGCTGAAGGTCAAGAAAGCAGTGATCCAATGGGGCATGAGGTGACTCATGGAAGCCATAGTAAAAATGAAAAAACTGGTGACAACACCAAGGGTCACAGCCATGATGAAAACAATTTCAAAATTACTATTACACCTCTTCCATGCACATATAAAAGTGGATCAAGACAATCGTTTGTTGCCTTCAAAAGGAAAGGGTCCTTTTTACCTACATCAATTCCAAGGCTTGACAAGGGAAAAGAAAAAGTGGGCAAGGTGAGGATAAGTAAGAGAGTCAAGAAAGCTACTCAAGAGCCTCAATTCATTGATCTAGACAGTGACAATGAGGACAAGGAGATGACCACCAAATTGCTACTCCTAACCAAATATGCACAAATTAAGGAATGGGAGAGAGATTTCAAGATGGCACAATGTGTCATTCAATATTACAAGAACGAGCACAAGCACTTCAAGAAGAGAAAAGGGGCCTTGTTCTCCAGAAAAAAATGACCAAGCACTATGCAAAGAAACACAAGCTTGTTTGTGCCAAACTAAAGGAAGCCCTCCTTGAAGTCCAAAACCTAAAGAAGGTAAAAGGCCATGAAAGCCTTGGATTTATGGTTGAATCTTCCCTACAGGTGTCCAAGACCTCTTTAGGGACCACTCCACAAATTTTGGGCAAATTTGAACAAGATTTTGTTTTTTTTTTAATTTTGAGGCCTCTATGCACAACACCTTTGGCGCTGCATGCATAGATCATTCATCCTCACCTTGCAAACTTGAAATTTTTGGATTCCTCTCATCATCAGCAATCTTCTCACAAAATTTCAGACCATTTGGAGCAGTTTTGACCCACCAAAAGGTCAAAAAACACCTAAATTTTGACCATTCTACCTCATTTTCAGGTAAGGTGTTGCGCACACAGAGATGTTGGTAAAATGTATTTTTGGAAATTAAAATAGAACTCATTCAAAAAATCAAAGGTATATCTGTAAAGCCAACTTGACAATCTTTCCAACGAGCCATCACGAAGCTAAATCCAACACCGAGAAGGAGGTCAAAACAAGACTACAAGTACACCTATTTTCTGATATTTTGGCGCTACGCATACAGGACCAAAAGTGGAAAAAGTCAACAAAAAACACTCATTTATTGAAAAATGAGTTTTTTAGTATTTTTTAGGCAAATCACTCTAGGATTAGGTGTTATAAGTTATTATGCATTTATTTTTCTTAGATATTTATGCCTTGGGCTTTGCATGGTCACTTGGACATAAATTGTCATTTATAACTATTTTGGATATTTTAAAACCCTAATTAGGTTTTTAGTCCTCCTTTTCTCCATAAATAGAGCATGAGGCTCCCATGTATTTTGTTGGATTTTGATGAAATTCGAGAGAAATACATGGTTTTCATGAGCTTGGAGAAGAAATTGGTTTTGTGAAGTTGATGAATGGCTTGCTTGGATTGATGATGGAGAAGCTTGTTTGCAGGATTCCTAAGCTTGGATAATGGTGATATGTTCTTAATTTGTTTATGTTTTATTGTCTTTCATTATGTTTCATCCTTCCATATGTTGTATACCAGTAAATAATGTTGAGATTCAACAAGATGATGAGCTTAGTGAAAAGAGTCGCCTTCACTAAGTGGGCTCGCAGGCTATTTTTTGCGCAAGTCTATTTTTAGACTATGTCTATTTTTAGACATGATGATCATATTTCAGAAGTTGCAGGATCCTATTTGTGGATGTTTGATCATTTTGGAAAAACAGATGAAATTCTATTTTTAGAATATTGGGCGAAGTCTATTTATAGATCGTCAATCTAAAAATAGATGCATGTCGATTATTATTAGCTCTTAATAATAACCAGACTCTAAATAGCAACTTATTCTCTTGGAGCACTTCAGTTCAGTGCAAATATGTGGCACATCAGCTGACAGAATGAATTACGCTATTCTTGAGGGTTTACTGGAGCTATTGCATGGAGGACTCAGTTAGAACTCAAGTGGCAGATTTATGACACAGTTGGAAGAAGTAGTTATGGAGTTGTATTCAGTTTAACTCAGTTAGACTCAGTTGAGATAGTTGTATCTAGTCTAACTGATTGATACACTAGTGAGAGTGGATTGAATTAATTATTTAATTAATTCACAATAATAACTCATTAATCAACTAAACAATACATCAGTTAACTACAGTGCATGGCAGTTTCAGTGGAGACCAGTGGAGAGATAGGTGAAAGGGCAAGATAGACTATCTGTTGTGACTATTAGTGATGCATTGATTGCATCCAACACATAGTGGAGATGCCAATGAGGATTGCGCAGTCAAGGATGGAGTAATTCGAATTCATTCAGAGCTATTCTTCAGCAGAGATTGCGCAGTGGAGGCAGGCTAGCAGGTGGCAAAGATCGGTGCATGGATTTGCAAGATTGGGCCTGATTAGTGTATGACGATTGTACTGTACTGAGAGCTTGTGATAATATTTGTATGTTTGTATGAGATTGTCATATGATCTCCATGTTACATAATATATAGTTGGGGTTTTTAGCTTCAGGCTTTCCCGGTTAAAAACTGTGTTATGTGCGATTGAATATTTTTGTTTATGCTTCACATGTGTGTGCAATTAATTGTTTCCGCAAAAGATTAACAAGTGGAATAGATTCAGTATCTTGCATAAAGTTAAATAGTGTGAGATCAGGTGGATCTTGGACATATGCATGCTTAGTGCATATAATTTCTACATGGTATCGGAGCATTTTTTATTGAAGATTGCAATTGTGAAGTGAGTTTGTGCTGGTGGACAATTCGAATTTGCTACAGAAGATTCTTGGTGCAGAAATCGAGTATACATTGAAATGTCTTTCAACGGGTTGAGATTGGAGTATTCCCTTGATGGGAGCTCGAATTACATATCCTGGAAGGACAGGATGGAGGCGGTGCTAGAGGATAATGGGCTGAAGGAGTTAATCGATAGCGATGTTCCTAAGCCGAGATCCAGTGATGCTGCATTACTTGATGCATGGAAAAAGAAGACTGCAAAGACAAGGAGGATTCTATTGGAAGGTGTGAAGGACCATATTGTGTCCAGCCTTCATGGGAAAGCCACTCCATTCTTAATGTGGAAGGATTTGACAGACTTGTTCCAAAGCAGAAGTGACCAGAGGAAGTTGGCGCTTAAAGACAAGCTCAGAAAAATAAAAATGGAGAAAGGCGACAATATTCCAAAATACCTCACGAAGTTTGTCCACTGCAAGGATGAGCTGGGAAGTGTGGGGGTTACTGTTGATGAAGAAGACTTGGTGAGCTTGGCTCTCCTTGGGCTTCCGAAGAGTTGGCATAGCTACGAAGACTCTGTCAATGGACGGGAGAAATTGCCAGGATGGGAGCGACTTTGGTCGGATCTTGTGCAGGAGGAGATAAGGCGGGGTACCAGGGATGGATCTTCATCGAAGAATGAAGATGAAGAGAATTTCACTTTGGCTGCCAAAGAAAGGAAAGGGAAGGGGAAGAAAAATCCTTCAAAATATGGTGCTAAAGGCAAGAAGCAGGATTTGTCCAAAGTGAAGTGTTTTCACTGTCACGAACATGGACATTTCGCCACTAACTATCCACAGAAGAAGAAGAATAAGCAGGTTGCTGGATCTACAACTAGAGAGGCCTTAGCCTCACAATTTGAGCTGTATTTTTCCTTGATCGCATGCTTGGTTTCAAGTTGCATGGGATCAGTGTGGTATCTTGACAGTGGTGCGTCTTTCCATATGACGGGAGACAAAGAGTTGTTTAGTGACTTGGAGGAGAAGGACCTCCAGATGCATATAGAGATGGGCGACGATGGTCGGTACAGTGTGATAGGCATTGGGACCATTACCTTTGAGAGGGAGTCCGGTAATCCATTCTTGTTGAAGAATGTCATGCATGTTCTAGGTCTGAAGAAGAACTTGGTCTCAGTTGCAATGCTGGAAGACAAGGGTTATGATGTTGTTATCGGAGGGAAAAGTTTTCCTCGAGTTCCTCGACATAAAACAATGGGTCAAACCAAGAAGATAGGGGTTCCGACTAAGAATCTCTACAAGCTGGAGGTAGATGGCTGCGTTGCAATGGTGGGCAAAGCAGAAGAAGTGGTGAGCCGGGATGAGGGCGAATTATGGCACAGGAGATTGGGCCATCTTCACCATGGCGCTTTGAAGATTTTGCAGCAAATTTCTACTAGACTTCCCAAGGGTACTCTTGCGTAGTCAGATCAGTGCAAAGGATGTACAATGGGTAAGTTTGTGAAGACCACCTTTCATGAGAAGGAGAACCGTGCTTCGGTGATCCTGGAGAGAATTCACACAGACATGTGTGGACCATTCTCGGTTGCTTCAACAGTGAAACACAGGTATTATGTGATATTTGTTGATGAAGTTTCTCATAGATGATGGATCTTCTTCATGCAGAAGAAGAGTGAAACGTTCTCAAAGTTCTATGAGTTCAAGGCATTGGTGGAGAAGGAGTCGGGGAAGCAGGTGAAAGCTCTAAGGAGCGATAATGGTGGTGAATACATCTCTAGCGAATTCAAAGACTTCTGTAGCAAAGAAGGAATTTGAAGAGAACTCATGGTGCCTCATAACGCACAGCAGAATGGGGTCGTGGAGAGAAAGAACAAAACGATCGTGGGTGCTGCATGAGCGATGCTGCATGATCAGGGACTACCGATGCACATGTGGGCGGAAGCATGCAACACTGCGATTTATGTGCAAAACCGTTGTCCTCATAGAGTACTTGGCATGAGTACACCCGAGGAAGCTTTTACTGGTAAGAAGCCTGATATTTCTCATTTGAAGATTTTTGGCTCACTTGTTTACATTCATGTGATAAAGGATGCCAAGAAGAAGTTGGAGCCGACTGCAGAAGTTGGAATATTTGTGGGGTACACGTAAACACCCCATAACTATCGTGTGTATTTTCCAGACAGTCGGATGACTGTTGTGCGACGGGATATAAAATTCAATGAGGTGAAAGCCATGAAGTCGTTAGTGAGAGGGAGCTACACTTGCATGCGGAGGAGGAACTTCTTGTTCCCAAAGATGAGCCTCTGGATGTGGATTAGCCACAGGAGGAGATTCATGGAGTGGAGGAGTCCACTCATGCATAACCAAACATCAGACAAGGTAGGAAGCATACCACAGAAGCTGAGAGACTGAAGGTGGATGCAGCACAGAATGTAGGAGTTCCTACATCATAGCGCAGATAGAGACAGTCACCTGACCGATATACTAGATACATGGCTCTTATGAGCAAGTGTATTGTGACAGAGCCATCTTCTTTTGAAGAAGCAGCGCAGGAGCCCACATGGGTAGATGCCATGGTGGAGGAGTATGACTCCATTGTCAGAAACAGTGCTTGGGAGATTGTTCCAAGGTCGGTGGGAAAATCAGTTACAGGATCAAGATGGATCTATAAGATAAAGCAATTTGTTGATGGGAGCGTTGAGAAGTATAAGGTAAGATTTATTGCCCAGGGGTTCTCACAGATTGAGGGGATTAACTATGAAGAAAAATTTGCACCTGTTGCATGGTATTCTTCCATACGGACCATCCTTGCTCTCTCAGCGCAGATGGGTTGGCACATTCATCAGATGGATGTGAAGAATGTGTTCCTTAATGGGATCATTGAGGAAGAGGTGTACATTGAGCAGCCTGAAGGATTTGAGATCTTCAAGAAAGGAGTCGTATGTGTATGTGCTCAAAAATAGCTCGTATGGGTCAAACAAGCACCCCGTGCTTGGTACACTCCTGGACAATGCCTATTTCACTAGACTTGGCTTCACCAAGAGTGAGGCGGATGCAAACCTGTACCAAATTGTGGTTGAGGGTAAGCTTTTGATCATTGTACTTTATGTTGATGATTTGATACTAACAAGTGATGAGCAATTGATACACTCATGCAAGGCTGATCTTGCAAAGGAGTTTGAGATGAAGGATTTAGGCCTCCTTCATTATTTCCTTGGATTAGAAATATGTCAGCGGGAAGGTGAACTGTTTGTGTCTCAAGGCAAGTATTCCCGGGAGATACTGGAGAAGTTTCACATGCAGGGCTGCAAGCCTATCGACACTCCTCTTCCAGGAAATTGGAAGAAAGAGGATGCTACATCGGCAGAGGTAGTGGATGCCACTGTTTATTGACAGTTGGTGGGTTCGCTCATGTATTTAGTCAATACAAGACTAGACATATGCTATGCGGTGAACCAGCTTTCACAAGCGATGGTTGAGCCTACCAAGCTCTTTTGGAAGGCGGGAAAGCATGTCTTGAGATATCTTAGGGGCACATCTTAGTATGGTTTATGGTACAAACAGATGGATGAGGGGAAGCCGCATGGCTTCATGGATGCGCACTGGGTTGGAGCCCAACGGATAGAAAGAGCACATCAACAGGATTCCTGCATCGGATCTATGACAGTTTCTTGGTATAGCAGGAAACAAAGATCTGTGGCACTCAGTTCAGCGGAAGCAGAATACATGGAAGCAAGTTTAGCTACATGTGAGGCTATCTGGATGAGGAAGATCCTGGTTGGTTTGTTTGGTTTGCATTTATATCCCATGATGATTCATTGTGATAATCAGAGTTGCGTTAAACTCTCGGTCAATCCTGTGTTTCATGATAGATCTAAATATATTGATATCCGGTATCATCATATCAGAGATTGTGTGTATAGGAAGATCATGTTGCTTCAGTACATTCCCACGGAGGATCATGATGTAGATATTCTGACGAAGGCGCTCACTACGAGAAAATTCGAATACCATAGAGGCAGGATTAGGGTGAAGGATAATCTCTATCTTGTTGAGAGGGAGTGTTGAGATTAAAAAAGGTGATGAGCTTAGTGAAAATATTCACCTTCACTTGCGGCCCAAGCAGCTATTTTTGGTGGAAGTCTATTTTTAGACATGATGATCATATTTTAGAAGTTACAGGATGCTATTTGTGGATGGTTGATCAAGTTGGAAAAATAGATGAAATTATATTTTTAGAATATTGGGTGAAGTATATTTATAGATCGTTAATCTAAAAATAGATGCATGTCGATTATTATTAGCTCTTAATACACCGACTCTAAACAAGAATCCTATTCCCTCTTGAGCATCTTCATTTTCGCCAGTACGTATGTGGCACAAGAGATGACGAAGGAATTATGCTATTCTCGAGGGTTTATTGGAGTTATTGCATGAGGAATCGCTATAACCTGCGGCGTAGTTAAGGACACAGTTGGAAGAAGTATTTATGGAGTTGTATTCAGTTTAACTCAGTTAGACTCAGTTGAGCTAGTTGTATCTAGTCTAAATGATTGATACACTAGTGAGAGTGGAGTGAATTAATTAGTTAATTAATTCACAAATAATAACTCATTATTCAACTGAAGAATACATCAGTTAACTACAGTGCATGGCATTTTCAATGGAGACCAGTGGAGAGATAGGTGAAAGGGCAAGATAGACTATATGTTGTGACTATTAGTGATGCATTGATTGCATCCAACACACAGTGGAGATGCAAATGAGGATTGCGCAGTCAAACCAAGAGTAATTCGAATTCATTCAGAGCTATTCTTCAGCAGAGATCGCGCAGTGGAGGCAGGCTAGCAGGTGGCAAAGATCGGTGCATGGATTTGCAAGATTGGGCCTAATTAGTGTATGATAATTGTACTGTACTGAGAGCTTGTGATAAGCTTTGTATGTTTGTATGAGATTTTAATATGATCTTCATGTTACATAATATATATTTGGGGTTTTTAGCTTCAGGCTTTCTTGGTTAAAAACGGTGTTATGTGCGATTGATAATTTTTGTTTATGCTTCACATGTGTGTGCAATTAATTATTTTCGCAAAAGATCAACAAGTGGAATTGATTCTATATTTTGCATAAAGTTAAATAGTGTGAGATCAGGAGAATCAAGGACATATGCATGCTTAGTGCATATAATTTCTACAAATAATAGGTTAAGACATGCTCTTTGAAGCACCTTAGTCTTCCTGCTTTCTATTGCCTTGATGTTTTCCTCTGTTTGGTCAGCTTAAGGAATTATTGATTTCTCCTTAGGTCCTCCTAAACTTGTTTTGTTTCATGTATGGATTATTATGCTAGTTTAAAAGTATGATTCACGGCATGCCCTGCTTATTTGAAGCTATCCAAACTCTTTCTTGAAACCTTTCTTTGGAATATTGTCTGCTAGGTTAAGTCAAAGAGGTCTCGTTTGATCTTGCCCTTTGTCCATGCTTATCAACTTGTTTCAGAGTTCTTTATAGCTTTATGTATGATGTTTAGGATTTCCCTCTTCATAGATTAAGTTATTGTGTTATCTTATATGTTTTCCCAAATTCTGAAGGTGAATTTACTAAAGTTAGAAGCTCTTATGCTTTCTATGTTTCACTAGAATGTTTATCTTGGGTATTTATCAGTTTAAGTATTGTTCATTGAGATTAATGGTTTTCCCTACCTCATGAGTTATATCTTTTAACTATATGTATTTAAGACCTCCTTGCTTTTCCCAAACTTGATGTCCACCCCACCTCACACATTACCTTAAGGATCCATTAACCTTGCTAGATTGGCCCTGCAACACACTCTGATTCATCACTGAGACACTCATGACTTTCATTGACTCCATATCCCAATGATTCAAAGACCTCTCACTCCACCTATTCCACTTAACCATCTTACCCAACCAAAACAATCAACAAACCCTACACTTAACAACTAGCCTAAAATAAACTATCTAAAGCAAACAAGAAACATCCTTTGCATCTAATAGAGAGATCCCTCTCTGAGTCTAGGAAGGCTAGGTCGTAGGACTCCAAAGACTGGTTCCATGTTACCCTATCATTTGGTATACAAATCTGCCAAATCACGGGACACCAATAGATGGGAGCCACCTCTACTCTTATATTGGATGTACCTTCATTTGTTAGAGCTTTGAGAACATTCTCTCTTTGTCAAAGAATATTTAATACCTCTGAAAATGGTAAAGTGATTTGCAGGTTGTGTAAGTCATTTATAATATCATACGACACTTTAATTGGATTGATTGAATTATTACTCTTGATTTGGATTGGTCTATATTTCTCTTGTTGTGATTTAATTTGTGCTAGTGTTTCTCCTTGATTCCTTGTATGCGTGCATTGAGCTAGACCATTTGTTTTTTCTTTAATCAACTAAGCTCTTGTTTGTGTATTTTTTTATTTCTCCATGAATTATTTTTAGTTTGAGCTCTTCTTCTAGTGAAAATATTTGGACGTCTCCCATTTCTGTAGACTTTAAGGTGGTCAAATTTTCTTCAATAATAATTTGAGGTGAATCTATACCTTCTTCTTCTTGCATTTCTTATTGTTCCACTTCCAAAGCACTTGTAATTTGAAATATTGGAGGCCTATGTCACCTTGGAGGTACATCATCAACATTATGACCTTGATCAATTTGTTCTCTAAAACCTTATGTTGGTCCTCCAACATTTTTCTAGGATCAAGGTCTTTGGTCATCTCCTCTCCTTAATATTATTATTTCATTCTACATTGGCTTGATTTTCCTATTCAACTAAGCAATCTCTGAATCAATACTTAAAGGAAAAGGTTCTTTTGAAACAAGAATGTTTCACACATTAAGAGGAGTTCCAAGGAAAATCCCTCTTCCAGTTGTTGTATCTTGAATACTTTGAATCAGTGTTGGCTTGTTTGTTTTTTATATTTTTAAGGACATGCATCTTTGTACATTTTTTATAATAACCATTGGTTCAACATTGCTTTCTAACATATCTTACTCCATCTCTTGCATTGTCCTTGTGGCTTCCTGAAATGTATTAATATGTGATTAGTTTATAGTGTACTTAAAATTTGTTGGTGTTAAATTTTTTTAACAACCATATATGAATAGGTTATTAGGATGAGTATCTTGTGGTATTTATTGCAAGGTATTAAAAAATTAGAGATTAAAATCTCTAATCTTCTTGTTCTTTTCAAGATGGATCTGGGTAAACTAAGTGAGCAAGGTATGATATGCAATAGGTTGGGCACAACTTCCTATAAAGGCTTCTTCTATATCTCCAAAAGGGTTAATTTAAGCAGCAATAAAGGAAAGAGACCATTCATAGGTAGGTCCTATTAGAATTTGAAGAAATACTCTAACCATTAAATCTTCATGTACAATCCCTTGTATGTCACAAATAGCCAGGAATTGATCTGTATGTTTTTTTGGATTCATAACACTATCCACATTGAATACAAGTAAGACTCCAAGAGTTATAGTTGTATAAAATCTAACAACAAGATTCAAACTGATCTTGTAATGTACTAAAACAAGATATTGAATCCTTCTACAATTTGCGGAAACAAAACACGATCGCACAATCACATAACAAGTAAGAGAAAGAGACAATAAATTGCACAACACAAGATGTATATGGGGAAATAAACTACCTAAAACCATGCTATCTGTATATTGAATAAATTCAAGGATCATGAGGCAATACAATGCTTTCTCTCTCAAGAGAAACTCCTGCACTCTGCAACTGTCTCACTTTGATATAGGAAAAATCAAAAAAATACTTAGCCAATTATTTTCCTTTTCTCAGCCTTCCTTTCTCACTCAATCCTTGCGGAATTAAATCCCTATTAAATAGGAAAATCCCTCGGTTTGATTGCACAATCCTTCCTAGGCCACCAACTGACTCTATAACTGACTTGTACAATTTTCTAATTATACAACTGATAGTTATCATCCCTTTAACCTCAGTCTCAACTGGGCCTTCCTTAGAAATGACATGCAACATATATTTATAGGGAATTATCAGTTAATTGATTAATCACTTGTGAATTAAAGCATATTTAATTCACTTGACCTCTCACTAGCTCATCACTTAGTTAGAACTAGTTAAACTTATTTTAACTCAATTTCTTGAGTTAACTAATGACAACTCACAAATAACTGTGATTGGACCCCTTAAATCATGGGAGAACTCTAAATGTATCCTATTAGAACCTCAACTCGAATTTCCTAAGCTAACTCAATCACTCTGACTTAGTTAACTAATACAAGTTGTCATGAGATGAAATTACAATTTCTCTTCCAATTTAATTAAGGGGAAATTAAATCAGAAGCCCCACTTTGGGGTGCCATTTCAACACTCCCTCTCAGAAAGAAAGGGATTATCTTCTACCCAATCCTGCCTCTGTGGAATTTTAATTTTCTTCTTTCCAGTGCCTTTGTCAAGATGTTTACATCTTGCTCCTCTGCGGGAATGTACTCTAATGACATAATTCACCTATGAACACAATCTCTGAGATGGTGATACCATATATCAATATTCTTGGACCTGTCATGGAATATTGGATTAACTGAGAGTTTTATGCAACTTTGGTTATCACAATGTATCACTGTAAGATCCATCTGATGACCAAACAAACCAAAAAGTATATTCCTCATCCAGATGGCCTCGCATGTTCCCTTACTAGGCGCCATGTACTCTTCCACTGCTCAATTGAATGCAACTGATATCTATTTCCTGTTGTACCAAGAAATTATTGATAATCCTATGCTGAATATGCCTCTTGATGTACTCTTCCAGACGGGTGGACTCCCTGCCCAATCTGCATCGGGGAAACCTTGAAGCTTCAGTCCCTTTGTTTGTTTATACCATAACCCATACTTTGTAGTGCCTCTGAGATATCGCAACACATGCTTCCCTGCCTTCCAAAAGAGATTGGCCAGCTTAACCATAGCTTGGCTCAGCTGGTTAACTGTGTAGCATATGTCAGGTCATGTGTTCACCAAATACATGATTGAACCCATGTTTCATGTAAACAGTAGCATCCACTACTTCGCCCGAAGTAGCATCCTCCTTCCTCTAGTTTCCTACAATAGGAGTCTTAGTGGGTTTCTTTCCCTCCATGTGGAACTTCCTTAGAATCTCCTTGGCATACTTTCCCTCAGATACAAATATCTCACCATCTCTTTTCCATATTTCCAATCCAAGGAAATAGTGCAAGAGCCCCATGTCCTCCATCTCAAATTCTCTTACAAGATCATCTTTTCAAGACTTTATGAGATGCTCATCACCTGTCAGTATCATATCATCGACATAAAGTACAGTAATAAAAAGCTTACCATGAACCACAATATGATATAGTTTCACATCTACTTCACTCTTGGTGAAGCCCAACCCGGTGAAATAGCTATCAATCCAAGTGTACCAGGCATGAGGTTCTTATTTCATCCCATATAGTGCTCTCTTGATTTTTCACACATGTGACTCCCTATTGAAGGTCTCAAAAACTTATGGTTGCTCAATTTACACTTCTTCCTCAATAACTCCATTGAGAAAGGTCGTCTTTACATCCATCTGATGTATTTTTCATCCCATCTGTGTTGAGAGTGCGAGGATGGATCTGATAGATGAGTAACTTGTGACTGGTGAAAAAATATCATCATAGTCAATCCCCTCCACCTGAGAGAACCCTCTAGCCACAAATATAGCCTTGTGTTTCTCCAAACTCCCATCTACTACCTGCTTCACCTTGTAGACCCATCCGGATCCTATAACTGACTTCCCCACTGGTCTTGGGAAAACTTCCCATGCATTGTTTTTTATAATGGAGTCATACTCCTAAACCATGGCATCAACCCACACTGGATGATGCACTACTTCCTCAAAAGAGGATGGTTCTATCTCAATACCTTCGCTCATAAGAGCCATGTATCCAGTGTACCTCTCTGGGGACCTTCACTGCCTACGTTGTGATGTGGGTGCTCCCACATTATCTCTCGCATCTAGCAATAATTTTTCAGCCTCTTTGGTGTGCTTCCTTCCATCTCTGGTGTATGGCTCTACATGAGTGGTTTCTACCACTCTCTGTTCCTCTGCTTATGGCTGCTCCACATCCTGAGGTTCATCCTTTGGAGCTAAGAGCTCTTCAACTGCATGCAACCCAAGCTCCCTCTCAAGGGAAAATCCCATGGATTTTTCTTCATCAAACTTCACATCTCTTCTTACCACTGTCATCCTATGTGATAGAAAGTACACCCAATAGTTGTGAGGTGTATCAGTGTACCCCAAAAATATCGCCAACTCTAATGTTGGGTATAGATTCTTCTTGGAATCTTTGGTAACATGGAAATAAATAGATGAACACAAAATTTAAAAATATGACACATCTGGTCTCTTACTTGAAAAGGCCTCCTTTGGTGTACTCATCCCAAGTATCTGATCAGGAATTTTTTTTCTACACAAATACTACTAAATTTCATGCTTCCTCCCACATATGCAACGGTAGGTCCTGATCATGCAAAATAGATCTTGTTTCTCCCACAAACATTATGTTCTTTCTTTCTACAACCCCATTATATTGTGGCTTACGAGATGTAATCAATTCTCTTCTAATTCCTTATGAGGCACAATAGTCCTTGAATTAGTTAGATATGTATTCTCGACCATTTTTTCTCCTCAAAGCCTTCACCTTATTCCTTGTATCTTTCTTGACAAGTTCCTTGAACTCACAAAACTTGGAGAATGTCTAATCTTTATTCTGCATGAAGAAAATCCAACACTTTCTTGAAAAATCGTCAAAAAAAATCACATAATAATGTGCTTTTTTGTGAAACCTTTCGAGAACAGTCCACACAAGTCTGAGTGAACTCTCTCAAGGGACTTCTTGGATCGACTTTCCTTATCGTGAAAGGTGGATTTGGAATACTTACCCAATGTACACCCTTTTCATGTGTCTCTCTATGCAAGTGCACCCTTTGGAAGTCCTGTAGAAATATGTTATGTGGTCCTCAAAGCATTGTGGTGTAGATGGCCCAACCTCTTGTGCCATAACTCATTGATTTCTCAGCTCTCCACCTTCTCTGCTTTACTTCTCAATGTTGCGGAGTCATCTACATCAATTTTGTAGAGGTTCTTCGCTCGAACCCAAATATTTTTCACATATCTCGTGGATTTTTTATGAAGGAAAGCCTTTCCTTCACTGAAAATCACATCATATCCACGATCTTCGAACTGTTAGTCATCAGTATTTTTCACCTGTTGATGATGACTAGTTTTTAAAGCCAAGTTTTCTAGAAGTTGATCTCATATTTGTCAAATCTGTCATCTAGAAAACACCCCTAAACATTTTTTGTCCTCTTAACTTTTTCAGTCCGCCTATGATGAGAAAAACCTAGTTGTCTAAGTCCTATCTAGTTTCAGTCATATAATCCTGTCCATCAACTGTCATAAGCTAAAGTCATCTATCGTCATTTACCCTCATCCCCATGTCATTCATTAGCCAATTTTTGATAAGAATGTCAGCCACCCTACCTCTGGTCATATGTCATCTTAAGATCTAGTCATACCAAAGAGAATACTCAAAATCTGTCAAAGATCTCCCCTAAGTTAGGTAGTGGCGCTTTAGGAAATCCTCCCTTGGCAAAAGCATCCTGAGCCAAAATATTTTGTTCAATACCAGCCAACCCTGAATTGGCGCTTACTCTGCAAAAAACAAAGCTTGATACACCCATAGGTCGTGCCACTAAAAGGTTTTGAAGTCTCAACAGTGCATGTTTCAAAAGCCAAATTGATATTATGTTGATCTACAGTGTTTCAGTGTCTCTTTCAAAAGCAAAGATGTACAAGTATTCCAAAAGACATTGTCAAGCTAAAACATGAGAAGACAGCTGCTTCTCATGTTGTTTTGAGCCTAGGATAAGAGTACTGGTCAGAGAGAAAATTAAATAAACCTCTACAAACACATTCAAGAAAGGTTAGTAAATAATGACTAGCAATCAAATATTCTACAGATACAAATCATGTTGCTCCTGGTTTCTGAATATTCACAAGGGTATGCTAACAATAGGATACATATCTCAGAAAATGCCTCTCATAGCATATTTCCAAATTTTCACTTTATTACTTAATGTGATATACCAAGCAAAGATATGCATTACAAGGGAAGATGACATAGTTTGAAAAAGAGATGAAATGTCATGACTGTGTTAACCTCCTCCAGGCATGAGCAGATGGTTGGGTGACTGTGTTAACCTCCTCCAAACATGAGCAGATGGTTGGGTCAATTGATGTAAACCTCCTCCAGTATAAAGAGCAGATGGTTTAGATATTTTATGTTAACATCCTTCATTTAAAAAAGCAGATGGTTAGGAACATAATAAAGGCCTCCTTCATTTAAAAAGTAGAGGGTCAGGAACAGAGGTATGGCCTCATTCAAAGAGCACAAGGCTAATAATGCTTCAAATGGATTAAAAAACTTGTTTACACCAATTTCTCCAATGGATGAAACCACTGATACAGCAGTAGTGTTTCAAGAGGTGCTTAAATGAGTTCACTGTGTAAAAGACAGAATTGAAATTCAGAGGGAAGTAATTGAAGGTTTATGAGTTGAGGGTTGGTGTTAAACATAGGAAAAGCAGTGATACTATGATGTTCAAGAAGATTTGTTTTTCATATCCATAAAGATCCTCTTCAAAGGCAATCTGAGGTTAAAATGTACAAAACTTGGAACAAGCTCATCAAATGACAGAAAGGGTCTTTAAAAAGATTTCTCCTTGATAAACAAGTGTAAATCAAGCCTTGGTGAGTAAAAATAAAGCTTCATCCACAGTCAAAGGAAAATGTTAAAGGGCGCCTAACAGTTTTTGATCAACTTCAACAATGGGCATAATCATCATCAAACACCAAGAGAGTTGAATTGTCAAAGAAAGTTTTAGGATAGGCAAAAGATGCATCAACAGTCCTTGATATGGCTCTTGAACAGTGTTCCTTGTAAAGGACAGAAATGGACAAACAGTGATAGGGTTATTTCCTTAATGAAGAAATAGTGAAAAATGATTTGCTTTTAAGGTGGTTTCTTTACTTCGGAAAAGGATATGTCTATGAATATCTTCAAAAGTAGCTGACCACGACATTGTTGTTATGAGTCCTGATCGAATATGGGTCTTTATGATATTTTTGAAGTGATAAAATGATAAAGACAGTGATTTGTGTTTTAATATGACAAAAACTTTCCAAAAGGCATCTAAACCCTCCAAAGTTGACTGCCAAAGCATTAAATTTTTTCAAGTTAAAAGAGGGAGGAGACCGTTTGAAAGGCCCCATTTGCAAATTCAAAATCCAAAGCAAACGTCCATTAGCTGGTCACTAGAGAAACCAAGTGATTTCGGCATTTCTTCAAAAAAAATTTGAGCTAAAGGCCTGCGCGGCGCGCCTGTGAGCGCCCGAACATAGCGTTTAAACGCGTGCGTGGCGCGCCTGTATCTTCAGGTCACCGATACCCAAAAAACACCCGACTACCTCCAATGTGCGGCGCCCTCTGCTTCAAACGTGCTGCTCCTCCATTGCTACTCCGACGATCAAACAAAACCCATAAGCGTTGATTAAGGTATTTTCCTTGCTTCTTGGTAATTTTTGAAGTTTAAAGGGGGTATTGTTGCTGTGTTTTCCATGGAAGAAACAGTGGTAAAGAAGATTGGGCCTTGGGTAAAAAAATCAAAAGTTTTTGTTGCTGGGGGTATCAAACATTAACACAGTGATAGGGGAATATGTTTTATTAGTTTTAAGAGCCCTAATTACCTTTCAAAAGCAGTAATGGCAAAGAGCAATGTTTAAAATAGAAAGGCGTCTGTGCAAAAATAGAAGAATATTCCTCTTCAAACAGAAACCACAAGCATAACTTGCTAAGCCTTTTACTCAAACACAGTAATTAAAAGAGATAGGTGGTTTGCCAAAATTGAGAAAGGCCTCTCTTTGTCATGACTAGTAAATGATAAAATAGTGAAAAAGGGAGGTTTACTATGTCAATTTGATGGCTCTTTGTTTGTGCTATTAAAATAGTTCAGACTGCCCCACAGTTGCTATAAAGGAGCATAGTTAGTTTAAGAGGTCCTCAAATCAATATTTGAGAAGTATCTTAACAGTATTTTGCAAAGGCTTGTGTTTGTTAAAAACTCAAAAGGAAACAGTGTTAGAAGATGAAGGCTTGGTCATCTTAAGAGGTCCTTTCTGTGTTGTAAGATAGTAAACTTTGTGCAGCCCCCAGAGTTCAAAAAACAGAGTCTGTGTTGAAAGTTTTTAGAGTCAGTTGAAAGGTGTCTTGTTTACTTTGCAAAGGGCATTAAACAAACAAAATGGAAGTGCTTGAAGGGAGGGTTTTGTGTGCCAAAACACAAGAAACCCTTTTTCAACAAAAACCACAAACACATATTTTCAAAATCTTTGCCCAAGCACATTGATAAATTGATTTTGGTTATCATTTGACAAGTTCGTGTTTGTTGGCATCAAAGAAGCACAGTAACTTGCAAAGAGGACAAGGTGTGGTGTTGGGAGACTATTTCAGAAACCATTTGAATCAGCCATTGTCTTGGTCAACAAGCAAAGAGTATCCAAAAAAAAATGCCTCCTAGGCAAGACAGCAGAAGTGGCCCTCACAAGAGGTATGAACCTTTTTCAACTGAAGAAGTAAATGCCCATCCTTCAGTTCTGTTTAACTTTCATGAAGTTGGATGTTTAGAGTTTTTTCAAAGGGTTCATGAGGTGAAAATCTATCTCCCCTTGACACATCTATGTGCTTTGAGATTGCAAGGGAAACATTTTCAGCTGGCACGCTTAGATTTCAAGTTTTCTCCTAGATCCATTTCCAGAGCTACCAAAATCCCATATGTTGGAGAAAAATGGTTTAAGCAGAGCTACCTAGACTCAGAATAGTACAAACCCTTTTTTAATCCAAAGCATCGAGATGCATACCCATCCATCTTTCCTTTTTCATATCTGTTGACTAGCTATGCTCCCCTCATGAAGATAATCATGAAATACTTCACATGCGAGGGAAGGTTTTCCTAGGTCTATGCTTACCATGTCTGGTTGCTCATGCACTTCACAAGAGCCCAATTGTTAAACCTCCCCTTTTTCCTCTATAGAAGTATTGAAAAGATGGCTTCCACTGTTCAAAAGAGACCTCCATCTCAACAGCCATATTTTCTTTTCCATCATTCCCTTATCAAAATTGTCAGTCTTCATCAACTTGAGAAGAAGGAAATCTCTTGGGACACTTTCATTGCACATCCCGATTTTGCCACTGTTCATTCATCCCATGCATCTCCTTCACCTCCCACTCAGCATATTTCTCCTTCTTCTAGTAAGCCAAATCCTAAGAAGCTAAAATCTCCCATCATTGAACAAGAAGAAAAGCATAGTGAGGAAGAAAAACATAGTGAGGAAGAGTAGCATAGTGAGGAAAAGCAGCATGATGAGGAAGAAGAACACAGTGAGGAAAGGGAGCAAAGTGAAGAAAAACGCAGTGATGATAGGCAGCACAGTGATGAAGAAGAGCGCCATGAAAAAGATCAAAACAGTGAAGAGGGAAATGATGAGGAAATGGAACAGTTTGATGAAAATATTGGTAGCCCTCACAGTAGCAAACATGATGAAGATGAGGCCTAAAAAATTGAGGAGACAGAGCCTAAAAGTCCTGAAGAAAGCAAGGACAAGAGTGAAGAGGGCAGCCCTCAAAAATACATGCAAGGTGACAGTCAAAGCATTCATGAAGAAGGTCAAAACAGTGGCAATAATGATGAGGGGAGTAACAAGGTCAACGAGCAAATAGAGCATGTGGTAGTTGCCTCTACTAGGAAAGTGGCCATGCTTTCTTCTCAAAAGGTGACAAAGCTCTGAACATCAAGAAAGAGAGTGCCTCAAACTGTAACTCCAAATGTTACTAGAGCCCTTCGAAGCAAAGGAAAGTTTCCCAAGCAATCCATTTTTGAATTACCCAAGAGGAGGAAGACCAAGAAGGCCACCCAAAGCAAGGGGAAGGAGAAGGAAGAAAGCAGCCATGAGAAAGAGAGGGACTTTGACATAATTCAGATAAATAGTGATGATAGCGACAATGAGGCCAGAATCCTAGAGTCTCTCTTGATTAATAGAGAAGAAAAAATTCATGATCTAAGGACATATCTAGAGAGGTCTAAAAACCTCATTCACTTTCTGCAAACACAAAACAAGCATATGAGTGTCCACATGGCGGTATATGAGACACGGGCTATCAAATATCAAAAAGAGGCCTCCAAGGCGCAAATTAAGTTGGAAGAACTCATGGGCGAGTTCAATGATAGCGAAGATGAAGATCAGCCAAGAAGTAAGAGGCCAAGGACCATGGGACTCAGAAGAGCCTTAGAAAAACAAAAGACGAAGAGGCTGCCCTTTTCCAATCTTTTCCTCTCACTACTTTATTCACCCAAGAGATAGAAAACAATAGAGAAGCATGGCTTGAAAGGGTGAATGACCACTTGAAGAATAAAATTGTAAAGGCCAATAGAGATTTGGACCTTCAAATAAAAATGACTGGGCATTACAAGAAGCTTAATCAGTTCGCCCGACGGAAATTGAAGGCCACACAAGAAAAGCTCAAGGAGGCTCAAAAGAGGTGCCCGGAACCAAAAATGAAGAAAGACACATCAAGGCTCCAAATTTTGGCCTCAGCTTCTCAGCATGCTTTAGAAAACCCTTGAGGGTCATGCTCGCCAAAATTGAGCAAAATTCAACAAGTTTTGGTTTTTTGTCATTTTTGGGCTTTTTGTTAAAAATCATGGGCATCGCCATTTCTGTTTGAAACATTCTCAAAGGATGAAAATGGTATCATTGGATGCCATAATTTCAGGGGAATCTACTCAGCGATTTTCAGATCAATTGAAGATGATTTGGTCCCCCAAAATGGCGAAAAACAGTCACTTTTTCCATACTCTGCCCTGTTTATCAGCAAAGTCTATTTTCTGGGTTTTTTCACACAAGTCAGATTTTCATAGGATTTTAATGATCATTTTGGAGAAAACAAATTATTTTCAGAAAATAGACATCCAGATCTTTCCAACAAGCCATCACAAGCCTCTTTTCGACATCGGGAAGGCCTCTAAAAGTTGCCCACAAAACAAGAGATTTTCTACTGATATATTTCTTAAGTATTTTTTTGAAAAATGCACTTTTCTGAATTGGCTTTTCCTAATGTGCGTTTAGCTATTTTTGGCCATGGTTAGTTAGGAAAAGTCAATATAATTTTCTTTTTTAGCATTTTTAAGATATTTTTATAGATATTTTGTGCCTTGGGCTTTGCAAAGCCTCAAGGACAAAATCAGATATTTTTTATGGGCCAATGAGCTTGCAAGTTTCACTAGGAGGTTTTCCCTCATCTTGGCCTATATATTCCAAGAGACTTAATTGTAAATAAGGCTGAACTTGATGATATAAAGCAATATATGGTTACACAAGCTTGGAAGAAATACTTGTCTCATGCATTGGATAGTTTCTTGAATGTTTTTGGATGATGAAAGAGGACTTTTGTTGGATTCCTTGACTTGGTAAAATGGTATAGTGTCCCTCTCTGTTGTGTTTGCTTAGTTTTCATTCATATTTCATACTCTTTCTTGCTATAAGACAGTAGAGAATAGATTTGAGACATGCTCTTGGAGGCACCTCAGATTTCCTGTTTCTTTATAGCTTCTATGTTTTCTTCCTTCTCAGTCATATCAAAGAATCCTTGATTGCTCTTCGATAACTGAAGAAATTTTTTGCTTGTTTCATTTATAGTTTTATGCATGCTAAGTATGATTCACGGTACGCCCTTCTTACTCATAACTAGTCATAGCTCCACCTCTGAAACCTTTCTTTGATTGTTTGATTGTCTTAGTTAAACCAAGAAGGTCTTGTATTGATCTTTCCCTTTGCCTAAAACTATGCAATCTCACTTCAAAGTGCCCAATAGCTTGAAATACTATGCTTAGGCATTTCCTCATAGTGATTTGAGTTATTTGTTTGTCTTAATTGTCTTTCCCCAAAGTCTGATAGCAATTTCCTAAAGTTAGAGAGTCATATATCTCTATGTATTGCTTGAATGTTTATTTCTATGCACTTATCAGTTTATAGTTACATTTCTCATGATTAATGGTTAGCCCTACCATTTTTATGTCAGCTATTGAACTATTTATGTTTGAAATCCTCTGTTCTTCACAAATTTAGTGTCCATCCCACTCCATTTTACCCAAAGATCCATTTTACCTTGATCAAATTGGCCCTTCAACATACCTTGTATCACCATCTGAAGCTTTCTTGACCTTTTTGACCCCATAGCCCAGTTGATCTGACAATATTTTTATCTATCTTAATCTTTGATCAGTTCCTCCCTCACAAACCTAAAAGCAAAACCAAAAACTTACTTCACAACTAGCCTAAAATCAGAAACATAAGAAGCAAACACATAGATATCCCTTACACAAATAGAGAGAGCCCTCTCTGAGTCCAAGAAGGCTAGGTCCTTGGGCTCCAAAGATTGGTTTGATGTTACCCTATCACTTGGCTTGCCAATCAGCCAAATCACGGGACCCTAACATAATGGCGATCACGGTGGGACTTTGAGTGATAAACAAACTTAGATTCCCTAAACATTTCAGCAGCCTTAGGAATACTATTTGATTGACTTATCCCACCGCTCACTAACATAATGGCGATCATGGTGGGACTAACTGAGTACATAACAGTCTAGCAAACTCTTGTAGATTCATTAGTATTTCAAAATTTAAACAGGCAAGCAGTCCATAGAATCATTTAGAGTAAACTCTTTTTGTTTTCACCACCCTAGCGAAGTGATGAATCAGGTTTAAAACACTCTAATAAACCATAGGCTGCACATAAAAACTCAGAAAACCCCAAAAAGATCCCCAGATTGGCTTTTCCTAGTTATTGGTGGTGGACCATAGGTACATCTCTATAAAAACAACCAAAATCCACCTGGCGACTCCATTAACCTCCAGTAGGCCTAAAACTCCATAAAAACCCAAAAAATTATACCTTTCTGTTGACTCATTCTTTCCAAAAACTTAAAATTCATGGTGCAAACACTAAGATCAAGTGACAAAATAAGTATAACTTATCAATTCAGAAAACTTCACCTAAACATAGGAGATAAACAGAAATAAACTTGCAAATAGAACCATCAGCTTGTCCAAACAGTCTAGCAGACTGTTGAAACTAAGTGATCACTCTTCCTTGCAAGTCTTCACCTAAAAGTTTTCTAGAAAACTTTTTCCCAAAAGCATCTTTGATAGTATTGGTGGTGGACCATAAATCTCAAAGAAATCCACCTGGCGACTCCACTAACCTTCGTTATTAGCGAAACCCCTAGAGAGGCCATCCATCCAAAACAATCACAAATACCATCCTCTCTAAACTCTGAATTCAAAATCTGGCTTCACAAAGAATCTATACCAGATCTCATCCGGACCCAAATCCCCCTATCATAGTAGATAACCTAGAGAAGATTCTGTGGCAAGCTTCCAAAACTGGCAACTTAGTTACCGATAGGTCCATCCGTAAAGCAAGATCAGTTTCTGAACATCTCACATCCTTGCAGGATTCCCCATTTGACTTAAAATCAGAAAAAACTCTTTTTAGAAGAAAGTCACAAAGTAAAATAAACTTTGACGATCTTAAGCCCCTAGATTTTCCACAGAGTCCTCGTAGAGAAGCCTCACCTACTACACCTCCCGAATTTCAGCTTCTCCACCACTTTGGCTCCTACCACCCCAAATCTGCTCAAAATCAGGTCACTAGCCCAAGTACATCCACCACACCCATCCAAACCACCACTGTTCAAGTCACCTCAGCTCATCCTACAAGCCCTCGTATTGTAAATCATCCATTAGCTCCCACCATGGCAGCTTGGTATGCACCCTGGTGTTGCCACACCCTTTGGCTCCTTTACAAAATGACTACCAATCCAAAATCCTGCACTTTACCGGAGTTGAGGCTACTACCACCCAACAACATGTATATAGAATTAGCGATGCCTTTGAATACATGGAAATAGAAGACGAGACCATAAGAATGAGGATGTTCGCCCAAAACCTGGGCGGGGAACCCAAAAAATGGTTTAAGAGATTAACTCCAAACAGCATACACGATCTCGCAGAACTCTACCAAACCTTCATAAATAAGTGGAAAATCAGAAAGAACCCCATTCAAATCTTGTCTGAGTATAACAACCTAAAAATGGAAAATGGGGAAAGTGTCCAGGAATACTGCACTAGGTTCAACAGTGTTTATAACACCCTCTGCCTCACTTCAAACCTCCACTTGGCTCAGCCTTAGCAAATTTCCATGAAGGCTTCGACCCAGACATAACTTATCAACTAAGAGACAAGGATCCTCCAACCTTAGAGGAAATGAAAAAAGTGGCCATAAGTGCAGAAGCCAACTTAGAAAAAAAGAGAGCTAGGACCAGATCAGAAAGGAAAGTCACATACAAGGATGAGGTTGCCCCTTCAGTGCCTTCCTTAGATCCTAGAATAGATGACTTGGTTAGATCCATGGCGAAAATGTGGGAAAAGATAAGTGAAAAGACACCTCTTAGGGACAACCAGCCAAACCCTCCAAAAAAACCAGAACCAAAACTTTAGGAGAGAACAGCCTCAAAACAAACCAAGGGAAACTAACCAAGAAATCAGTCCACCCTTCAATGAAAACTATTTTGATGAGGAAGAGAGGGATACATAACCCATTGATGAAAGTCATTTAAACCTAATAGGTTCTGATAACGAGAGTGCGGTTTACCTCACAGAAGAAGAACAAGCTTTCTTCTCCCCAAATCAAAATGAAACCAACTATGAGGACCCCGAAGATCCTACTATAGGATTTCATAATGCCATAATAGAATCTCACAGGCAGTATGCTCTTAGAAGTAGAAAGAACCAAGAAAACTCCAAGAAAGGTAGCTCAGACACTGCTAAGACCCCTGATACCATCCTTAAAAGAGCAGTGGATAGCAACAAAATCGTGGTCAAGAAAACTGACCAAAACAAAGATAAAGCTATTCAGACAAGTCTTGGCCCAAATCTTCCCAGTACCTCTACCGAGATTCCCGAGATGGTTGTTTTAAACAAAATCTCGAACCAAAGTCAGCAAATTAAGAACATAGAAAAAGTCATGGCTGAAAAAATTGAAGCAAACCTATCTAAAATACAACACCCTTCAGTTTTGAAGGAGAAATCGCCAAAATAAAGATCACCATGCCTCTCACTGAACTCATCACCCAAATCTCTTACAAATCCCAAGTGCTCAAGGTCCTCAATATAGGAAATGATGCAAACACCCTAAATCTAGCTAATGACACCCCTGAAGTGTTGTTTGGTCCAAAAATAGAAGGGAAATTCCAAGAAGGAACCACTCTTCCCTTTTACATCAGTCTGAATATACATGAACAAATCCTACATAATGCCATGCTAGACTCCGGGGCCTCGCATAATCTCATGCAAAAGGTTGTGCTAGAAATATTAGGCTTAGAAATAACAAAACCTTATAAAGACTTATATTCATTTGATTCAAGTAGAGTCAAGTGTCTACGCTTAATCAAAGATCTTTGTTTCAGTTTGGCCCAAATACCTGCAAAACCCCTGATCATGGACATAGTGGTAGCATACATCCCTCCCAAGTACAGAATGCTTCTATCCAGAACTTGGGGAGCTAAGCTTCAGGGAAATATTCAACTTGATATGTCCTACGCCACTATTCCTGTGTTTAACCAAACTAGAATACTCTATCGGGAATCACACATGAAATATATGGTCAGCAGCCAAGAAAGGCCAGATAACATCTTGATGTACTCCTTGCATTCTGATCTGAATTCTTTCATTTTACACACTGATGAAGACATTGAGGAACAGTTATGAGAACTTGAAACAAACTTAGATCGACCACATCAGCTACCCCAAGTTCTCTATGATGAACTGGACACTCAAAATTATCATGATCATGAGCAGTTATGTCTTGAGGAAAAAGAGTTTGTTCCTCTTGAAACAGAAATAGAGCAAGAATCAAAAAACATTATATACCATCAAGAAAATTGCTCAAACCATAGGCAAACATTAGCAGTAACATCAGGAGACTTTTTCAGAACAGAGGCATTAGAAGACTTGCATATCACAAACCTCTTTGGAAATCAGGGGCAAGGAAGCTTAATGTTCTTACCATACCTTAAGGATTTACCATCTCATAACTCGACCTCTTCAAATAAAACCTTGACTCTAGCCACAACAGCTAAAAATCCAAAAAAAGCGTCTGATAAACTTCTTAGGAAAAGATATGATGACTGCAGTCCAAATATACCTTAGTTGTTTGAACTAGCTAGCATTCTGCCACTTCACCAAAGACTTAAAACTGCCAGAGTTTGCAAGATTGTTCAAGATACTACTACATGTAGAGAAAACAGTGAGAAGCACTATGACACTGCCATCACTCCAAGAAACAACTTCGACAAAAGAAAATACAAAAATCTTGACCAAACAATAGTAATCAAAGATAAAACAGCTAGACATAGGATCTGTTTTGATTTTAGAAACACAAATACACACCCTTGGGATAGAAATGATATCCTTCTTGCTCAAGACCATGCTATACAAATGATAGGTGCTTCTAATCATGTGTCTTTACAAAATGATGTTTCAGGGTATCGCCAAATAATTCCTTTGCAAAGCGAATAGCTCAAAGAAATTTTCAAGTATGCTGGAAGTAGTTCCATCTTTAAACCCGGAATTGAAAAACCACTAGATACCAAAAACATGCTCCTAAAAGCCATGTTTCTAGTTCTGAATTTATGCATTCTGATGTACCTTGATGATGTCATCATATACTTCAAAAATGACAAAGAATATATGCATTATTTGAAAAAGATGTATCGCAAAAGAAGAAGTGGAGATCAAAGGTATAAAGAGGTACAGCGGGTAGATACGGGATTGTTTAGAGATTCATGCATGAATCCTTATGTTATGCTTGAAAGAGAAAATTTTCCAAATTTTTGTTTTCAAGAGCTGAGTGGACCAAGAGTGATAGGAGATCCTTATGAAGATAAGATGCTCAAGTTTCACCATTTCCAGGATTTCTAAGTTAAAACATTTTCAATCATTGTATATACCATTGTTTGAAAAATAAATCAAAAATAGAAAACTCAAAAATAATAGAAAAGTAGAAAAAGAGGGCAGTTTGAAAAATAGAAAGAAGGCCCCATGTTCAAAAAATAATCATTCTGAAAGCGCACAAGTCTAAATACCTCTACTAGTGCTCAAAATGTCTTGTTCAGTTATCTAGCCTAATCATAACTGAACATGTTTTAAATTTATTTGCTGATAAGTTAGTGAGAGGAGAGATAGTCAATATTGTGTAAGCTTGACTTGTCAAAGAAGATAGATTAGGAAAAGATATTGGTTCCACATGCTCAAAACATAACCAAAGAGGAACGCAGGGATGAAAAACAAATTGTGTATCCTAGCCCTGATTTTCTAGATTTCATTTTATGCAAAATAACATTTGTGTGCAGCTTGTCTTTCATGCCACAAGTACATGACAAATCAGACTGTCTAATCCCGATTTGGTCATTTTTCAATTTCATTTTTTAGATTAGAGAATAAAATCCTGTCAAATAGCTTAACCTTGACAGTCCATCCAGCATAGGTAGAGAAACAAAGGAGTTCATCAGCTTAATCTGAACTCCCAGCAGATATAAGTGTAGAATTAGATAGTGTCATTTTTCAAAAAAAAAAAAGTTATGCCAAAGGGTTGCTAGTCCAAATGCGCCCGAAAGAAGAAAAAATGTTAGGAAATGTAGCGGGGTAGGTAGAAACGACTTTGATGCTAATCATGCTGTCAATTTTCAGAAATAGCATCAATGAAAAAAGAAATTTGCACCAATGGATAAAGGCACTGGTCTTCAAAGAACAGAGATCTGAAATTCTGGACACCTCCTGAAAAGGACTTGCCCTCCCCAAATGGAGCCATTGTTAGTCATCAGTATTTTTCACCTGTTGATGATGAATAGTTTTTAAAGCCAAGTTTTCTAGAAGCTGATCTCCTATTTGTCAAATCTGTCATCTAGAAAACACCCCTAAACATTTTTTGTCCTCCTACCTTTTTCAGTCCGCCTATGATGAGAAAAACCTAGTTGTCTAAGTCCTATCTAGTTTCAGTCATATAATCTTGTCCATCAGCTGTCATAAGCTAAAGTCATCTGTTGTCATTTACCCTCATCCCCAGGTCATTCATTAGCCAACTGTTGATAAGAATGTCAGCCACCCTACCTCTGGTCATATGTCATCTTAAGATCTGGTCATACCAAAGAGAATACTCAAAATTTGTCAAAGATCTCCCCTAAGTTAGGTAGTGGCGCTTTAGGAAATCCTCCCTTGGCAAAAGCATCCTGAGCCAAAATCTTTTGTTCAATACCAGCCAACCCTGAATTGGCGCTTAGTCTGCAAAAAAAAAAGCTTGATACACCCATAGGTCGCGCCACTAAAAGGTCTTGATGTCTCAGCAGTGCATGTTTCAAAAGCCAAACTGATATTATGTTGATCTACAATGTTTCAGTGTCTCTTTCAAATGTAGAGATGTACAAGTATTCCAGAAGACATTGTCAAGCTAAAACATGAGAAGACAGTTGCTTCTCATGTTGTTTTGAGCCTGGGATAAGAGTACTGGTCAGAGAGAAAATTAAATAAACCTCTGCAAACAAAGTCAAGAAAATTTAGTGAATAATGACTAGCAATCAAATATTCTACAGATACAAGTCATGTTTCTCCTAGTTTTTGAAGATTCACAAGGGTATTCTAACAACAGGATACATATCTCAGAAAATGTCTCTCATAGAATATTGCCAAATTTTCACTTTATTACTTACTGTGATATACCAAGCAAAGATATGCATTACAAGGGAAGATAACAGTTTGAAAAAGAGATGAAATGTCATGACTGTGTTAACCTCCTCCAAGCATGAGCAGATGGTTGGGTGACTGTGCTAACCTCCTCTAAACATGAGCAAATGGTTGGGTCACTTGATGTAAAACTCCTCCAGTATAAAGAGCAGATGGTTTAGATATTTTATGTTGACCTCCTTCATTTAAAAAAGCAGATGGTTAGGAACATGATAAAGGCATCCTTCATTTAACAAGCAGAGGGTCAGGAACAGAGGTATGGCCTCATTCAAAGAGCACAAGGCTAACAATGCTTCAAATGGCCTTAAAAACTTGTTTACACCAATTTCTCCAATGGATGAAATCACTGATATAGCAGTAGTGTTTCAAGAGGTGCTTAAAGGAGTTCACTGTGTAAAAGACAGAATTGAAATTCAGAGGGAAGTAATTGAAGGTTTATGAGTTGAGGGCTAGTGTTAAACATAGGACAAGCATTTATACTATGATGTTCAAGAAGCTTTGTTTTTCATATCCATAAAGATCCTCTTCAAAGGCAATCTGAGGTTAAAATGTACAAAACTTGGAACAAGCTCATCAAATGACAGAAAGGGTCTTTAAAAAGCTTTCTCCTTGATAAACAAGTGTAAATCAAGCCTTGGTGAGTACAAATAAAGCTTCATCCACAGTCAAAGGAAAATGATAAAGGGCGCCTAACAGTTTTTTATCAACTTCAACAATGGGCATAATCATCATCAAACACCAAGAGAGTTGAATTGTCAAAGTAAGTTCTAGGATAGGCAAAAGATGCATCAATAGTCCTTGATATGGCTCTTGAGCAGTGTTCCTTTTAAAGGACAGAAATGGACAAACAGTGATAGGGTTATTTCCTTAATGAAGAAATAGTGAAAAAATATTTGCTTTTAGGGTGGTTTCTTTACTTCAGAAAAGGTCATGTCTATGAAGATCTTCAAAAGTAGCTAACCACGACATTGTTGTTATGAGTCCTGATCGAATATGGGTCTTTATGATATTTTAAAAGTGATAAAATGATAAAGACAGTGATTTGTGTTTTAATATGACAAAAACTTTCCAAAAGGCATCTAAACCCTCCAAAGTTGACTGCCAAAGCATTAAAGTTTTTCAAGTTAAAAGAGGGAGGAGACGATTTGAAAGGCCCCATTTGCAAATTCAAAAGCCAAATCAAACGTCCATTAGCTGCTCGCTAGAGAAACCAAGTGATTTCGGCATTTCTTCAAGTTTTTTTTGAGCTCAAAGTTTGCGCGGCGCGCCTATGAGGGCCTGAACACAGCGTTTAAACGCAAGCGTGGCGCTCCTGTATCTTCAGGTCACCTGTGCCCAAAAAACACCCGATTACCTCCATTGCGCGGCGCCCTCTGCTTCAAACGTGCCGCTCCTCCATTGCTTCCAAAAACACTCTTAAAAGGCTGCTCTGATGATTAAACAAAACCCATAAGCATTGATTAAGGTATTGTCCTTGCTTCTTGGTAATTTTTGAAGTTTAAAGGGGGTATTGTTGCTGTGTTTTACACGGAAGAAACAGTGGTAAAGAAGATTGGGCCTTGGGTAAAAAAATCAAAATTTTTTGTTGTTGGGGGTATTAAACATTAACACAGTGATAGAGGAATATGTTTTATCAGTTTTAAGAGCCCTAATTACCTTTCAAAAGCAGTAATGGCAAAGAGCAGTGTTTAAAAGAGAAAGGTGTCTATGCCAAAATAGAAGAAGATTCCTCTTCAAACAGAAACCACAAGCATAACTTGCTAAGCCTTTTGCTCAAACACAGTAATTAAAAGAGATAGGTGGTTTGCCAAAATTGAGAAAGGCCTCTCTTTTTCATGACTTGTAAATGATAAAACGGTGAAAAATGGAGGATTACTATGTCAATTTGATGGCTCTTTGATTGTGCTATTAAAATAGTTCAGACTGCCCACAGTTGCTATAAAGGAGAAGAGTTAGTTTAAGAGGTCTTCAAATCAATATTTGTGAAGTATCTTAACAGTATTTTGCAAAGGCTTGCATTTGTTAAAAACTCAGAAGGAAACAGTGTTAGAAGATGAAGGCTTGTTCATCTTAAGAGTTCCTTTCTGTGTTGTAAGATAGTAAATTTTGTGCAGCCCCCAGAGTTCAAAAAACAGAGTCTGTGTTGAAAGGTTTTCAAGTCAATTGAAAGGTGTCTTGTTTACTTTGAAAAGGGCATTAAACAAACAAAATGGAAATGCTTGAAGGGAGGGTTTTGTGTGCCAAAACACAAGAAACACTTTTTCAACAAAAACCACAAACATATCTTTTCAAAATATTTGCCCAAGCACAGTGATAAATTGATTTTGGTTATCATTTGACAAGTTCTTGTTTGTTGGCATCAAATAAGCACAGTAACTTGCAAAGAGTACAAGGTGTGGTGTTGGGAGACTATTTCATAAACCATTTGAATCAACCATTGTCTTGGTCAACCACCAAAGAGTATCCAAAACAAAATGCCTCCCAGGCAGGACAGCAGAAGTGGCCCTCACAAGAGGTATGAACCTTGTCAACTGAAGAAGTAAATGCCCATCCTTCAGTTCTGTTTAACTTTCATGAAGTTGGATGTTTAGAGTTTTTTCAAAGGGTTCAGGAGGTGAAAAGCTATCTCCCCTTGACACATCTATGTGCTTTTAGATTGCAAGGGAAACATTTTCAGCTGGCAGGCTTAGATTTCAAGTTTTCTCCTAGATCCATTTCCAAAGCTATCAAAATCCCATATGTTGGAGAAAAATGGTTTAAGCAGAGCTACCTAGACTCTAAACAGTACAAACCCTTTTTGAAGCCAGAGCATCGGGATGCATGCCCATCCATATTTCCTTTTTCATATATGTTGAGTAGCTATGCTCCCCTCATGAAGATAATCATGAAATAATTCACATGCGAGGGAAGGTTTTCCCAGGTCTATGCTTACCATGTACGATTGCTCATGCACTTCACAAGAGCCCAATTGTTAAACCTCCCCTTTTTCCTCTATAGAAGTATTGAAAAAATGGCTTCCACTGTTCAAAAGAGACCTCCATCTCAGCAGCCAGCTTTTCTTTTCCATCATTCCCTTATCAAAATTGTCATTCTTCATCAACTTGAGAAGAAGGAAATATCTTGGGACACTTTCATTGCACATCTCGATTTCGCCACTGTTCCTTCATCCCATGCATCTCCTTCACCTCCCACTCAGCATCTTTCTCCTTCTTCTAGTAAGCCAAATCCTAAGAAGCTAAAATCTCCCATCATTGAACAAGAAGAAGAGCATGGTGAGGAAGAACAGCATAGTGAGGAAGAGCAACATAGTGAGGAAAAGCAGCTTGATGATGAAGAAGAACACAGTGAGGAAAGGGAGCGAAGTGAAGAAAAACACAGTGATGATAGGCAGCACATTGATGAAGAAGAGCGCCATGAAAAAGAGCAAAACAATGAAGAGGGAAATGATGAGGAAATGGAACATTTTGATGAGGATATTGGTAGCCCTCACAGCAGTAAACATGATGAAGATGAAGCCCAAAACATTGAGGAGACAGAGCCTAAAATTCCTGAAGAAAGCAAGGACAAGAGTGAAGAGGGAAGCCCTCAAAAAGGCATGCAAGGTGAGAGTCAAATCATTCATGAAGAAGGTCAAAACAATGGCAAGGATGATGAGGGGAGTAACAAGGGCAAAGAGAAAATAGAGCATCTGCTAGCTGCCTCTCCTAGGCAAGAGGCCATGCTTTCTTCTCCAAAGGTGACAAAGCCTCGAACATCAAGAAAGAGAGTGCCTCAAACTGTAACTCCAAATGTTACTAGAGCCCTCCGAAGCAAAGGGAAGTTGCCCAAGAAATCCATTGTTGAATTACCCAAGAGGAGGAAGACCAAGAAGGCCACCCAAAGCAAGGGGAAGGAGAAGGAAGAAAGTAGCCATGAGAAAGAGAGGGACTTTGACATAATTCAGATAAATAGTGATGATAGCAACAATGAGGCCAGAATCCTAGAGTCTCTCTTGATTAATAGAGAAGAAAAAATTCATGATCTAACGACAGATCTAGAGAGGTCTAAAAACCTCATTCACTTTCTACAAACACAAAACAAGCAAATGAGTGTCCACATGGCGGTATATGAGACACGGGCTATCAAATATCAAAAAGACGCCTCCAAGGTGCAAATTAAGTTGGAAAAACTCATGGGCAAGTTCAGCCAAGAAGAAAGAGGCCAAGGACCATGGGACTCAAAAGAGCCTTAGAAAAGCAAAAAGAGGAAGAGGCTACCCTTTTCCAATCTTTTCCTCTCACTACTTTATTCACCCAAAAGATAGAAAACAATAGAGAAGCATGGCTTGAAAGGGTGAATGACCACTTGGGGAAGAAATTGGAAAATGCCAATAGAGATTTGGACCTTCAAAGAATAATGACCGGGCATTACAAGAAACTTACTCAGTTCGTTCGACGGAAATTGAAGGCCACACAAGAAAAGCTCAAGGAGGCTCAAAAGAGGCGCCCGGCACCAAAAATGAATAAAGACACATCAAGGCTCCAAATTTTGGCCTCAGCTTCTCAGCATGCTTCTTAAAACCCTTGAGGGTCATGCTCGCCAAAATTGGGCAAAATTCAACAAGTTTTGGTTTTTTGTCATTTTTGGGCTTTTTGTTAAAAATCATGGGCATCGCCATTTTTGTTTGAGACATCCTCAAAGGATGAAAATGGTATCATTGGATGCCATAATTTCGGGGGAATCTACTCAGAAATTTTCAGATCAATTGAAGATTATTTGGTCCCCCAAAATGGCGAAAAACAGTCACTTTTTCCATACTCTGCCCCGTTTATCAGCAAAGTCTATTTTCTGGGTTTTTTCACACAGGTCAAATTTCCATAGGCTTTCAGTGATCAGTTTTGAGAAAAAAAAAAGTATTTTCAAAAAATAGACATCCAGAGCTTTCCAACGAGCCATCACGGGCCTCGTTTCGACATCGGGAAGGCCTCCAAAAGTTGCCCACAAGACAAGGGATTTTCTGCTGATATATTTCTTAAGTATTTTTGTGAAAAATGCACTTTTCTGAAGTGGCTTTTCCAAATGTGCGTTTAGCTATTTTTAGCCATGGTTAGTTAGGAAAAGTCAATATAATTTCATTTTTTAGCATTTTTAGGATATTTTTATAGATATTTTGTGCCAATGAGCTTGCAAGTTGCACTAGGAGGTTTTCCCTCATCTTGGCCTATATAGTCCAAGAGACTTCATTGTAAATAAGGCTGAACTTGATGATATAGAGCAATATATGGTTATACAAGCTTGGAAGAAATACGTGTCTCATGCATTAGATAGTTTCTTGAATGTTTTTGGATGATGAAAGAGGACTGTTGTTGGATTCCTTGACTTGGTAAAATGGTATAGTGTCCCTCTCTATTGTGTTTTCTTAGTTTTCATTCATATTTCATGCTCTTGCTTGCTATAATATAGTAGAGAATAGATTTGAGACATGCCCTTGGAGGCACCTCAGATTTCATGTTTCTTTATAGCTTCTATGTTTTCTTCCTTCTTATTCATATCAAAGAATCCTTGATTGCTCTTTGATAACTAAAGAAATTGTTTACTTGTTTCATTTATGGTTTTATGCATGCTAAGTATGATTCACAATATGCCCTGCTTACTCATGGCTAGTCATAGCTCCACCTCTGAAACCTTTCTTTGATTGTTTGATTGTCTTAGTTGAACCAAGGAAGTCTTGTACTGATCTTGCCCTTTGCCTAAAACTAAGCAATCTCACTTCAAAGTGCCCAATAGCTTGAAATAATATGCTTAAGCGTTTCCTCATAGTCATTTGAGTTATTTGTTTGTCTTAATTGTCTTTCCCCAAAGTCTGATAGCAATTTCCTAAAGTTAGAGAGTCATGTATCTCTATGTAGTGCTTGAATGTTTATTTCTATGCATTTATCAGTTTATAGTTACATTTATCATGATTAATGGTTAGCCCTACCATGTTTATGTCAGCTATTGAACTATTTATGTTTGAAATCCTTTGTTCTTCACAAATTTAGTGTCCATCCCACTCCATTTTACCCAAAGATCTATTTTACCTTGATCAAATCGGCCCTTCAACATACCTTGTATCACCATCTTAAGCTTTCTTGACCTTTTCGACCCCATAGCCCAGTTGATCTGACAATATTTTTACCTATTTTAATCTTTGATCAGTTCCTCCCTCACAAACCTAAAAGCAAAACCAAAAACTTACTTCACAACTAGCCTAAAATCAGAAACATAAGAAGCAAACACATAGATATCCCTTACACAAATAGAGAGAGCCCTCTCTGAGTCCAGGAAGGCTAGGTCCTTGGGCTCCAAAGATTGGTTTGATGTTACCCTATCACTTGGCTTGGTTTGATGTTACCCTGCCCTAGGCCTCTCACTGACTCTATAATAGACCTGTACAATTTTCTCATTATACAAATGATATTTATCATCCATTTAACCTCAGTTTCAGTTGGGCCTTCCTTAGAACTGACATGAAACAACTATTTAGAGTGAATTATCAGTTAACTGATTGATCACTACTTGTGAATTAAATCAGTTTTAATTCACTTGACCTCTCACTAGCTCATCACTTAGTTAGAACTAGTTACACTGATTTTAACTCAATTTCCTTAGTTAACTAATTACAACTCACAAATAAATATAACAGGAACCCCTTAAATCATGGGAGAACTCTACATGCATCCTCTTAGACCCTCAACTCGAATTTCCTAAGCTAAATCAGTCATTCTGACTTAGTTAACTAATAAAAGTTGTCATGAGATGAAATTAAAATTCTCTTCCAATTTAATTAAGGAAAAATTAAATCAGAAGCCCCATTTTGGGGTGACATTTCAACAACAGTAGGAAGGGGATGTTCAACTTGTAATAAAAGAGGACTTACCCTTCTTCATCTTTGATTCTTCAGAATGTCACCATCTCACCTTTTTTCCCATATTTCTTCTTGGTCTGCCATCTCTTCTTTTTTTGGTGAAAAGAAAAGATAGGCATGCTCACTTGCTCAAGGGATTAACAAGGGGGGAAGAAGCCCCATTGTGTAGGAGTTCAAGGGGTAGCAACCCCAGAAAAAAAAATTTGCCTATTTTTTTCCATATGTTTTGACAATTTTTTGCACATGATTTTTTCTTTTAGCAATTTTGTGACACGTGGTGATTCAACCCATGGTTTTGTAATTTTGATTAAGAAACTATGGTTATTTTATAATTTAGGGTAAATGGATGATGTTGTATTGATGCCACAAGATATTCATATTCTATTATAATATTGTAAAGTAGAAGATACTTAAAGAAATCTTTCTAGTTTTTGTTTGGGTTTCCAAACGTAAAAAAAAATTGTGTTAATGTATGTGTGTGCCATTGCATCTGTTACGTTTTTTATTAAAAATATATTTGTAGGAATTAAATGTACAAGGTTGAAACCTACAATTTTTTCAAGTATAACCCATTGTGTGAGTTCTTAAGAAGTTCATCATTAGGATCAATAAGTGAAAATTCCCCCTTTCCCAGAGAATGTTTGATTACATAAGGACATTTCCATCATGATTCATACTTTCTTCAACCAAGTGTGGCATGGGAATGATCATAGACTGAAACTAGATCACCTTTAGGAAATGAAAAAGGGTGAAAATGGTGATTGTAATTAGTTTTTTAACTTATTTCGACATCTCGTTGTGCTTTAAGGTGGCATGGATGTCCTCTTCAACCTGCTCTAACATGACAAGTTATTACTTAAGATGTGTTTATTAAAATTTCAATTATTAAATGAAGGGAGAGGATATCACACTTGATATGTAAATTTGCCTCTATGCCAAGTTCAAGACAAAAATGTGTAAGCCTAGTCACAGTCTTAACCATGTCATATAGTCCCATAAAGCAAGGAATAACATAAGCTACCAATTAAATCTATGCATATCAACCATCCACTAGAGCATGATTCTAAGAATTTTATTGGCAATCTCAACTTGGCCACTCCCCCATGGATAATAGGGTGATGAAAAATGGTGCTTAATTTGTAAATGCATAAATGACATGCACTAAACGACATCCTCAAAATGTGTGACATCATAATAGATTGATTGCTTTGAGACACTAAATCAAGTGATTACATGGTTAAGGGAAGATATAATGATTGTAACTTCCATGTTATTAAATCTTGGCATGGCTTCAACCCATTTGGTAAAATAGCCAATGACCATAACAATGTACTTATGAATGTTGACAAACCTAGGCTCACTCTATAAAAGGAACCCCCCCACTTTCATAGGTGTTGGAACAGGGTCCCCTAAAAGCTGTAAATTTTGTAAAATTTTGTATATTTTTGGTATTAATTAGTCTAACGCAGGGGTTTTGGGGTGGGTCAAAGCCTCGAATGCTTTGTAATGGGTCAAGGGTAGACCAAGAGTCTGCAAACCATGGTTTGTGGACCATTGGAAGCATAGGCTAAGTCGATATAAATAGATGAACATTTTGAGTCTTCAGGTAGGCAAGAACTAAGTCTGATGCTAAGTGTGAATTGTTATATCTATGGTTGGGTTGTTTGGGTAAGGACTCCTACTGGTTGTGTGCGCGGAGATCCCTAGTCCTGCTGTGTGAGGACCCTGCTGGTTGTGTTCCCAGGCTGTGTTGGATTGTACTGGTTTTGATGCTAATATATGCGGATATAGTTAAATTAGCTCTGTGTTATCGAATCTGATGTGTTACTATTGATGCAAACCTTTGGGCTTTGTTAGAACTAAGAATACAGTTGTGTTATCTGTTATCTATTATGCTGCAAATCTGTCTATGTTATGGTATATATGTAATATGTTAATGATGCGTTGTGATAACTGTTGATACGCACGTGAATGCGAAGGTATTGACTAGTTCGGTAGCTCTGTTATATTGTGGATTATATTGTTAACAAAACTGCGAATAGATCTACCTTGTGCGAACCCGATAAGCTGTGAACACAGATCTGCTTGACTTACCTACTCTCTCTCAGGGTGCGGAAACCTAGTTCCAGCACCCTCTCATACTACTTTGGGTGATACTTTGGCCTGCGAAAGCGGGTCACTGTCGAAAAGGCCAGTAGTATAGGGGTTTGTTGGCAAAACTTAACCTCTGAACCTGGGTCAGGACCCCTCGAGCCAAAAAATGGTTCCATTGCCAGGACCGGGAGAATTTTGAGAGAGGGATCGGGTAATGCCAAGAGAATATTGGAGACTTGAGAAGAAAGAAACTAAAGAGTGGTTTGAAAAACAGGTTCAGGAATTTGTGATAAAAGAGAATCGCAGCACAAGGTTAACAACAGAAAAGTGGAAGAATAAGTACATTTTCACTGAGATCTATGAAATTATCTTTGTGACATTTGCGACTGAGCTTCAGGAGTGGCTCGCAAGGCTCGTAGATTTCCAGATGTGTTGGAAGGACGAATGGGTCACGTGCTGGACTCCAGAGTTGATCCAGCAGTTAGAAAGAACTGATAATAACATCACTCGTACGGTAGATCACTGGGTGGATAGTGTGCTGGGAGGATTTGTGACAGAGTTTGCAATCGATCAATTTGTATCCTATTCTGAGGCAGAGTGGAGGTTCATCAAGAGTTTCCTGGGTAATTTTCTGAAAACCTTGCCATTACTGATTAAGATATTATTGTACAAAAATAGCATTATGTGCAGCCATACAGAGTGAATGAGATCTGATCAGAGCGAGGGTACAACACGGAGTGGAAAATACTACAGAACTAATCAAGAAGGAGATAGATATGTCTACAGTCCAGTAAGGGATTCGGCTACGCAGTTAACTTAATTGACCATTTAATTGCACAATGGCCTCCTCACTGGAACATAGGCTTCAAAACAGGTGCGAAGGGCACTGAAGGAACAAGCACCACGAAGGTTACCCCGCCTATCATTACCAAAGAAACCAGAGGACCATGCAAAAGCATGAGGAAGGGCACCGAAGCCGCGTCATAGAAAGGTTTGCAGCCCAGTAAGAGCACAGGGAAAGGCACGGAAGCCACAGTGCAGAAGGATGTTCATTAGGATCTCAGTACCGAAGGACAGGAGATGGGGGGTGATGACTCCCCTCGAGGAACAAAGCGAACAGATGACCCTGCTAAGGGGCCACGGAAGAAGCAATGCTCCCAACAACCAGAATGTGACGAAGCGGTTACACTGACTGAAGGGGACCTCGAGAAAATTTCATATGCGGTTACTTTGGTTGCAGAAGAAAAATTCTGGCTCTGGAAGAGCAGCAGAAAGCCACGGTCGACACACTTCAGGCTGAGCTCTGAGCTCTGTAGCCGAAGATGAACACACTGCAAACCAGTATGATTCAAGTATGAATAGCCTCAACAACTAGCAGCGCGGCACTTGTTACAGTGGAAAGTTTCCTTTGTTCCCTACCAGGCACAGCCCTCACGATAAGTTCACCCGACTTGGGAGCGCTAGTCCAGACCTGTGAAGAGATACAGCTGGATCTTGCCACGTAGACACATGAATCATTGCAAGTTCTCCACACCTCCTTGTTCGAAGAAATTCAACACCGGGACCATCGAGTGCACTAGCAGCTTAGTGTAGCTGAGCAGACAATTGAGGAAAAAAATGTTGAAGTTTCCCAGGTACAGGCTGCGTGTACCCTCACCACTGCGTAGCAGACGGAGCTGGAACACCTCATTAGTAAGCTCCACGCGGACGTTTCTGAAGATATTATAGCTTCTGCCACCCCATAGACCGATATTGAGGGGTTGTTCGTAGCTTTAAAGGCCTCAAAAACAGATATCTAGGTGGTCAAAACACAGATGGAGCAAAAGATTGCGGATTTACAGGCCAAGTTGCAGCCGGAAACACCACCAGAGGTAAGGGCCCAGCAGGCCGCGTTGGTTACGAAGGCTATAAATGTTATCATAGGACAAATCGCTCAAGGTGCCCATTTGTTGGAAACAGCAATGCAGCTATGGACCAAAGTGCAGTGTGATCCTCTCCTACGTGAGATCAATCAGGTGCTGCAACAGAAGGAAGAACAGTTTGAACAACTGGGAGCTACGATGCCTGCTCTAATCCCTGCTCAACGGTTGGCACGGCTGCGTACCAACCACACCTTGCAAGATGAAATTGATGAGCTCTGCCAGAAAAAGAAGACTGTTGGTAACCGTCTCAAGCCTTGGGTTGATGAAGCCCTCAAGTTCTCTCAGGACATTGATCTCGCAATAAAAACAACTTAAATAGAGTTTGGAAAGTGTCACAGCGACCACAGAGGGACCAACTTCACAAAAATTGGTAGATATAGCTCAGAATGTTGCTGCAAAAATTGAAGGAGTGATGCCTGAACTGGTTTACGCGATCAAGCTACTGCAGGCAAAGGTGGAGAGCCCACCACCGCAGTGACTCGGGATGAGTCACAAGATTGTGTTGGGGGACTGTTGGAACAGGGTCCCTTAAAAGCTGCGAATTTTGTACAATTTTGTATATCTTTGGTATTAATTAGTCTAACGCAGGGGTTTTGGGGTGGGTCAAAGCCCCGAACGCTTTGTAATGGGTCAAGGGTAGACCAAGAGTCCGCAAACCACGGTTTGCAGATCATTGGAAGCGTAGGCTAAGTCGATATAAATAGATGAACACTTTGAGTCTTAAGGCAAGAAAGAATTAAGTCTGATGCTAAGTGTGAATTGTTAGATCTGTGGTTGGGTTGTTTGGGTAAGGACTCTTGTTGGCTGTGTGCACGGAGATCCTCAGTCCTGCTATGTGCGGACCCTGCTGGCTATGTGTGCAGGCTGTGTTGGATTGTACTGGGATTTGATGCTAATATATGCGGATATAGTTAAATTAGCTCTGTGTTATTAGATATGATGCATCACTGTTGATGCAAACCTTTGGGCTTTGTTAGAAATAAGAATACATTTGTGTTATCTGTTATCTATTATGCTGCGAATCTGTCTATGTTATGGTATATCTATAATCTGTTAATGATGCATTGTGATAACTGCTGATACGCACGTGGATGCGAAGGTATTGACTAGATCCATAGCTCTGATATATTGTGGATTATATTGTTAACAAAATTGCGAACAGATCTGTCTTGTGCAAACCCGATAAGCTACGAACACATATCTGCTTGACTTACCTACTCTCTCTCAAGGTGCGGAAACCTAGTTCCAGTACACTCCCATACTACTTCGGGTGAGACATTGTCCTGCGCAAGCGGGTCACTGCCGAAAGGGCTAGTAGTATAGGGGTTTGTTGGCAAACCTTAACCTCCGAACCTGGGCCTATCTTCATATCTATAAGTTAACTGCTCAGGACGAAGATTGGATCAATCCCACAGCCGATGGTGTACTCTGCTGGGAAAATGATAGCGAATGTTTCTCTGACTCCGACGGAGAGATGGAAAATTGGCAGAATCGGTTACACGATGTATTTGCGCTGCAGAGCCTTAGAATCACCAAGGACTTCTGATGCATATCCTCTGAGGTAAGATAACTACCCTACTTCGATGGCTCTAGTAGTATTAAGGAGTTTTTATGAACATTTGAAGTTGAGGTTCCGAGAGAGCGAAGGTTACAGGCCCTTAATCTAGCCATGCGCACAACACCTGTGAGATGGTGGGATATGCATAAGGGGGCATTCCAGGACTGGGAAGAGTGTCGGGATATGATGATCCTACGATTTGAACCTCCGGTTCACTTGCGTGTAAAGACATTCCTTGGGCCAAGGGACCCACGCGAACATTTTTTCACTTGGATGGAGAAATGGTGTGACCGAACTACAGAAGAATGGGTTCACCTATTTATTCATGCCTTGGGACCAATTCCCACTGCATGGTATTTATATGCGGAGCTACATTAGCACACCCACCACTGGGAAACATTAAAGGATGAATTTATAGGAACATTTGGGTTAATATGGGGCACAGAGGCGCTTGACGAAGCTCTGCGGGATATAGATACCTTCGTATTTAATGAATCACACCCTTACGCAGCACTTGGGGTACCAACGTGGGAAACACAGATGCAGGATATTGTCAACTACTGCAATATAGCAATAGAAGAGTGCGATGAAGATCCATGCAATGTCTCTATCCCAGAATCGGAGGGAGAACGCGTAGTTACTGGACCCCCACTACAAGCTGTCAATGTTACTAAGCCTCTGAAGCTACGAGAATTAAATATTGGCACAGAAGAGAAGCCTAAGTTGGCTAAAATTGGGGATTATTGGGATGATGATACAGTAGGAAAAGTTGCATAGCTGCTCACTAGAATATCAGGACTTATTCCCGACGAAGTTTTCAGAGCTTAAGGGTATCACAGAGGACCTAGGGGTCATGCGCATCATGTTAAAACTAGATGCACGCACTGTAAAGCAGCGGCCTTATTGTTTGAACCCTAAGTATAAACAAAAGGTTAAGGAAGAAATTGACACTATGATCATTGTAGGCATCATCGAACCGGTTGAACAGTCCGATGGTGGTTCAGGAGAAAAAGACGAAGGGAGAGATACAAATCTATGTGGACTTACACAAATTAAATGATGCCTAAATACATGATCCCCTTCCCACGTCGTTCTCAGACAAAATCCTTGACAGCGTGGGAAGGCACGAAGCGTATTCATTTACAGATGGGTTATCGAGCTACCATCAAATCAGAATCGCACCTGAAGATCGCAACAAAACTACATTTGCTACTGAATGGGGATCCTTTCAATATACGGTCATTCCATTTGGACTCAAGAATGCCCCTGCCATCTTTTCACGAGTAGTAGTCGCAGTGTTCAAAGAGTTCATACACAAATTTTTGGAGATTTATTTTGATGATTGGACTGTCTTTGGCTTAGTGAAGAAGCATGTCTTGAACCTGTGCATGATGTTGGATGCCTATAGAAAACACCAGATTTCCCTAAATATCAAGAAGTTCATATTCTGTGTACCCTTTGGAATCTTTCTCGGACATATAGTTTGTCGACAGGGGTTGATGGTTGACCCTGCGAAAGTCGCAGTTATCATAAATCTAGCAGTACCTACAACTAAGAAACAGATGTGTTCGATCCTCGGACATATAAGTTACTATAGGAAGTTTATTCAAGGATATGCGCTGATCACAACACCTATGGAAAAGCTTCTTAAAAAGGATGTTTCATTTTTTTGGGATGACGAATGTCAGAAGAGCTTCGAGCTACTTAAAGAGAATATGGTCTTTGCGCCTATTCTCATCTTTCCTGATTGGGCGAAGGTATTCCATGTTCACGTATATGCATCAGGAATCGCCCTGGGAGCGGTCCTGACGCAGCTTGGAGACGAAGACATTGATCGCTCGGTTGCATTATCTAGTAGGAAAATTTCTGGTGCAGAGCGCAACTACTCCACCATGGAGCGGGAGGGATTGGACATGGTCTATGCATTACAGAAGTATCGGCACTATCTGTTAGGAGGACACTTTAAAATGTTTACGGATCATTCGGCTTTGAAGTACCTAGTGAATAAGCCTGTGTTGGGGGGGGGTATCTTCCGATGGCTACTGTTGTTCCAGGAATACAACTTTGAGATCATTGTCAAGCCGGGGAAGTTGAATGCTGGGCCAGATCACTTGTCCCAAATTGAGAGTGGCGAGGAACCGACCAACCTGGAAGAAGGATTGCCTGATGCGCAGCTGTTTTCTATTAAGCTAGTTGATGTGCACTTCGACGACATCATCCAGTTCCTGACTACAGGCATGGCACCTACAGAGTATTCGGTCCAACAGAAGAAAGAGCTGGTAACCCGCGCTGCAGATTTTACCATCATCGCAGGACATCTATATAAGATGGGACTTGATGAAGTGATGCGAAGGTACGTCTTGGAACACGAACGGCACGCTATCTTGGCAGAAGACCATGACGGTGTAGCAGGAGGTCACTACGTAAGGAAGGCAACGACGCAAAAGATCTTGAGAGCTGGACTATGGTGGCCTACCCTGCATAATGACTCTCGTGACTATTGTAGAGCCTGTGATACATGACAACAAACAGGAAGGTTGTCATGCAAAGATGACATGCACCTTAAACCGCAAATGGCCCTACAAGCATTTGACAAATGGGCCATCGATTTTGTAGGACCTATCAATCCACCCGAAAAGAAGACAACTACGCATTACATTATAACTACCACTGATTATGTAACTATGTGGGCCGAAGCACAAGCGGTGAAGGATTGCACTGCAAATACCACTAGGCACTTCATCTTTGAGCAGATTCTAACCAGATTTGGATGCCCGAAAATATTGATGAGAGATAGAGGTACACATTTTGTTCATGAAACAATACAGGCCTTTACGGAAGAATTTTGAATCCATCATGCAAAAAGAACTCCGTATCATCCCCACGCAAATGGAGCGGTCAAATATTTTAATAAAGTCTTGGAGCATGCACTGACTAAGGTCTGCAACATCGATTGCGGCGACTGGGACGTGCGCATCCCGTCTGTTCTGTGGGC